>JALLPE010000754.1:0-14999 GCA_036940025.1 Conticribra weissflogii | reverse complement strand
ATTGTCATTGTCATTGTCATTGTCATTGTCATTGTCATTGTCACCATCATATCCATCAAAAATGCATCACATCTCCAGATTCTCTTAGGCTGAAGGATCCTCCTGAACAACTCAACCAACAAAAACCAACCACATCACACAACATCAGCAACTCTATAAAAAGATATAACAATCTAGCTCATTGTGTCAAAGAAATACAGAAACTTCAAACTTCAAAAAAAGCATAGAAACTTTGTATCATCAACAATAAAATCAGATACCTGAAGAAAAAGGCAATGAAGGAAGCTGCTCTCCTATATACAAAAGAGAAAAAACTTTGCTGGACAAAGGACAAAAGAAAAAGGCAATCCAAAATAGCAGTGGAACTGAATATACAACACCAATTTTTTATCTAGGTGAACAATCATGAGATATATTGCTGATGGCCATGCAGGACAGTCTCCTTTGACCTGATGGTGACATTCCCAATGATGTGTTTGAAATTCTCCTTCCTGCATCTGAGACTGATGTGAGAATAAACCAATTCAACAGAAACACCACAAAAATACTGCAAATATTCTATCATCTGCAGTGACTCAGGCAATAAACAACATCAGCAGCAGTAGGAGGATTTTCAGTGGCTGATGAATGTGACAATAATTGACTTCAAAGTAACAATTAGCAACCCTGTTGAGGGATAAGATTACAATTAACTACACTCAATAACCTTAATGTATGGCATGAAAATTGAGACAAGTTTTTCTTGTTTAGAAATTGCAAAGAAAATTATTGGAGAAGATGAAAAAGATAAAATTGTGGTATCAGAAGATCAAAAGGTATGAATTTTGAATATGGATGAGAGTTGTCTATCTCTGGATGGCAATCAGACTAAGAGTGGAGGAGTGTAAACTGTTACTTTCATCAAGAGTAGTCCTCCTGTCCATGGCTTGGTTGTAAGTAAAACTTCACAATCAACCACACCAATCATTCATAGCACTGTCATTGGTGAAGCTTTTCCTCCACATTTTCAGTTTTGAACTACAGCAAAATCCAGTGAGCATGCCAGGGTTTGGTTGGAAACTGTTTGTTTTGTGATGGATAAAAAAGGAATATTTGGCTTTTGTGAAGATAGAGTAATTCCATACACATTTGGATTCAATGAAAGGGCTGAGATGAAAAAGAGGAGTTTGAAAAATATTTATATATCAATTCTTCTTCTATTTCCTGATGTGATGGACAAGCTGGAGAAGAGAATCTTAATATAAATTGACGATAGGCCTGTTTGATCAAACATTGTGATGATGTGAGTTTGACTGAGAAATTGTGGGGTGTATATTGTCCCAAATACTACCTCTGTAACACAAGAAAAGGTCCTGGCCATAGTCATTTGAAGAACACTACAGGCGATTTTGTGTATCATGGCATTGTTTTTGGACCCCAAGAACAAGCCATGAAGAAGTTTGCCAATCAGGAATCAAACCTTCCAATGAAAGAACAAATCATGGTGCATGTTGAGGAGGTGCTATGCCAAACTGATGGTGCTGACATAGTTGAAGACAGTTGGATTGAAGGAGATGCATAATTTTGTTCCATTCCTTCCTATGCCAAGCTTATGAAAAGGAAGAAGATCTTCCTAACATTCATCATCAAGCAAAATTTGTATTACTATCTGATGCAAGGGCTAAAGGTAATTCTTCTTGCTCACAACCAATCACATCCAGTAGGCGATTGGGTAGTTATGAAATCAGCATATGCTTGGACAAATAACTTACAGTCTATTTTGTTTCCCTTAGTGGTAAAACAGTGAGGCATAAGCAGATGTACAAGTCAAGCTATGAAAATAATTTTGGGAATGTTGAAACCAAAGAGTATCCTTGACAAGCCATTGCTCATATGAATTATGAGTTTAGAGTATATCCCTTTGATCAACAAGCATAACAAGGCTTGCAAGAACGTTCTGACACTGGAAAAGTGTTGGCTGACCCAAGACTGTTGGTTTTGCCTCAAGCCAACATTTTTTACTGACATGGGAGTAGTGGACTTGCAACCATGGGACTACTCCAAACATTGAGCCCAAACTTCTGATGCTGAACTTTTGGAAACAATGATGATGGTGAGAACTATGAACACATCCAGATCAGGCAGATGGCAAACTTGATTTCAAAAGGTTTGACTTGTCCAAGGTTGAAATGTTGTCAAACCCAGAGAATCAATCCTCTTCTGCTTCAGAGCAAAATTGGGCTCTGACCAGTAATTTTCCCTCTTTATCAACTGTGTCTCCAAGGCAATCTCAACAAGGAAACAAAGATTTACCAAAACAATGTCATATTAGGATTGATGGGAAAGTGAAGAATGCAACTTGGAAGGCACATCAACAATACTGCTTCATTTGTTGCATGAACAATCCCAGCCCACTAAATAATACACCATGGCTCTGTCCCAATTGTGACACGCCACTATGCAATTACAATAATGTGGATCAAGGCCAAAGCCAAACTTGCCTTGAAGAGCATCTGAGTTATGAGAGTAAAATTGTTGGATGTGATTATGGAACTGACCCAGATTAATCATTCAGAGTTCTAGAGAACTTGATTAAATATGGTATGCTTCATGCAAGAAATGGAAGAAAAGGAGGTGGCAACAAGTGAGGATGATTCCCCCTAACAAGCAATCAAAAGCAAAGAGGTGCAAATGATCTTGTTAAATTGTTCATGTTTCATTAGCTTGTAATTGTTGTTATTTTATGGTACATATTATTTAGATGACAAGTGTTCATTAATATATCTGATACAGTAATAAATTGTTAGACCTCTCCTTGCAAAAGGTTTTTGCATTTTTGAATTGCGAAAAATATTGAGACAAAAAGGTGCGCCCACTTCCTTTTCCGCCCATAGCTGGGTCAAAAGTTCGTACATTCTCCTACAAAAATCGGCCGTAAAAATTTTGTTATGACCCATAGTAAACAGGGTCAGCCCTCAGCCCCTGTTTGCGGCCAGAGATGTAGAGAATTTTAATCATGGCATTTGTGAGTATCATGAATTTGACCTACACATTCGAAACCTCCTTGCTGTCCCACTGGCTCCGAATCTTTTTTTTTGCCGTCGTCTGGTTGCAATTAGCTTCATTCGATGTTTTCATTTAAGAGATTGCGTGCAAACAAGAGGAAAGATGAATTGAACAGAAAATAGCAAAAATTTCACAACTATCATCTCATTGCATACCCGGGCTAAACTTGGGTCTTTAATCCTCCACTCTGTCATAAGTTTAGAGGAGGAGGGCATGGTTCTTCTATCTATCGATTCGTTCCTGTCAATGTCGGCAGTATTCTGAGCGATTTTGTCGTGTGTGAGGATACGAGATTGTCCAGATATTAATGAATCCTTGTTTGGAATAACAAAGTTCAGACAGCATTCTTGTTCACAATCTGCTGAACGAGCTCCACATATTATTGGCTTTGCGGGCACCCAAGAAGTGGAAGGTTCTTGTCCGAAAATTTTCTCGATTTCTATCTCATTTATCAAAGTTTCCAACTCTTCCAATTCGCAATCAAGATACTTGTAATCAGCATTCATAGCAGACCGAATCAATGATCTTGCTCTATGACCTCTGTAATTTTTTTGCAAGCAAATGGTTGCGTTCCATATCTTTCTTTTCCAATGTAAAACAGAAAAAGACCAGCGTCTTAAAATGATCCGACACCGTTTCTCCAATAGCAAACACACTTGATTCATATTTTCCGTTTTCGCAAAATCAGTTGATTCAGGGACAGAATGGAATGACATTTTCTTGGTGGTCTTTTTCGCAAGAATCATTGTCTTACTTTTGCCAATCAGATACCCGTGGCCATTGTAGCAAATAGCCAACGGCGCAGTTTGTAGTTTGAAGATTTCATTCAAGGATCTAATGAATTGTTTGAAGATTGTTTTGATGGCGGCGTTCAAACCAAATAACCGAAGTAACGAAAATAAGTCCATGGCAATGTTTTGATATCCATCTACTGTGTTGCCCATCAGGACCTGTTTCAAATTAATATAAGTCCAGGTTGACTGATCGGCTTCATATAATATTACACTTTTTTTCGAATGATCAAGTGCAACATTAAAAGTCCTTCCCATGGCACGAAGGCAAAACTTTTTAACTGTTGTTTTGGCTGACTGAATAAATTGCGTTCGAAAATGGTCAAAAGATAACATTTCAAAACGATGTTGCATGATTGCCTTGGAATGAGTCTCCTCCGAGCATATTGTGCTAAATCTTTGATGCAGTGGTCCCCGTAATCTGACTTTCTCTCTTACTTGCGCAGATTGCTCTCTAAAACGGCTGAATGAAATTTTGATTACTTGTTTCTTTACTATTTTGCATAATCCTTGGATTGCAAAAGAAGGAAAAGGTTTGCGATGCGATGTGACTCTCCGCCACCATTTTTGGATTTTGCGTGCATTGCGATTGAACACCACTCTACTACGCCTCTGCTTTTTTCCCTCAATTCTTGTCTCTCTTTCAGCGCGTTATCTATTGCTTCAGCGTTAGCCACAGCATCTTCCAAGAATTGATCGAGAACGGACGATGCATGATCATTTACACTCCAAAGTAGGTCATCCTCATGAAGTGAACAAGGGATTTCTTGCGGTGGCAAATTGCCCGAATCGTCGGAATCGATAGTAGTGGTAGGGATCATTGGGCACTCCATCTCTTCAGAATGGGATTGATTATCTTCGTCAAGAGAATCATGTGGAGAATTATTCAATTTATCTATGTTCGAAGGAAGATGTTGGCTTGAAGTAGAATCCTCTGAACCATTGTCGACGTCATTTGAAGAATGTTCGTCTTTGGTTTCAATGTAATGTTCTTTGTGAGTCATGTAACATTTGATTCCATTAATAACCTGAGAAGATTCATTTTTTACTGAATTGATCAACTCTTTGGCACCAAGCAACAACTGAAAGCCAGGTAGAAGGCTAATATCGCTACGCGCTGATGAGTAATTGGAGGGCGCAGCATATAGACGAAAAGCATCTTCTTTGATATTGTCGATATTGTCATCGAAAAAATCTTGAATAGTTGCACACTGAGTTTCGTCAGCTAGTTCATTTTCCAGTGTGGTTTCAATATTGGCGACATCAGCGTCTGAAAGCATGGCCGGTATATGGTATTGGTCAGAGAGACCATACGCTTGATGGTTTTCTTCGGTATCAGCGGTGGTTGTAATTTGAAATTCAAATCTATAATCTGCAGCAGCATCCGAGCATTGATATCAATGAAAACAATAACCTGAAGTCGGTACATCATCATTGATCCTCACATGTTATCGTTCGTTGAACTGTCATTGCTAACTCCTTATACACGCGTTCTTCGTACGCAAGATTTATTCAAATGAGCCGTATGATTATGTCCTAAGCGACTGACTCATTACTCACAGCAAACCAGGCATCGTTCGTTTTCTCACATTACAGGAATAGCAGGAATACACCGCCAACTTCAGCCACAAATAACAATCGGCGGAATCGATCCTCAACGGATAATCGTTCCAAAATTAGCAAAATGAAAGAAAAACAATTAATTTTCGGAGCCGAAGTGAAATCTGTTGACATGCCCGACAATATTCTCAAGGACGCCATAGAATTCTCGATAGCTGCCTTGGAGGAGTGCTCCGCTGATGCAGAGCCATGTGATCCGATTTTCAAATCTGCAATCAGGAGTATCAAAGAACACATGGATGAGACATGGACACCGCATTGGCAGGTTATCGTCGGTCGCAACTTTGGTAGTTTGGTAAATCATGAGGCGAAGAGGTTTGCTTATTTTTACGTCAACTGTGGAAGAGCCGTCATGATCTATAAAACTTGACATTTAATCACATACAAAACTGCAAGTGGGACGTGCAGCTAAAAGGGTAGCGAGATAAGCGATAAAGAAAAAGAGTTCAGTTCCATGAAGAGATAGCTTTGGCCGTCGTGCCAGATGAGGCGATCAAAAATCAAGTTGGGTCAACCAAATCTTTACAATAATTTTCATGCTGTTTGTTGCTTCTTTTCCTGCACATCATCATCTAAATCATCATCCTTAGTACCTGTCGCTTTGTCGTTCTTTTTTTCACTATCCCCTTTGTTTTCGTTCTCCTTGCTTTTGTCATTCTCATTGCCATGCCCGAAAAAGGTCTCAAAAGCAGATCCGGCTGCCTTGGCGAGTCTGCCATAAATTCCACCGCCGCTATGCTTCATTTCTTCATCGAATTCTCTCAAAAGCTCTTCTTGTCGCTTCGAAATCTTTTTCGGGATTTGAATTTGAAGATGGACAATATGATTTCCTTTCCTTCTTCCGTCGGTATTCAAATGCGGGATACCTTTTCCACGAAGCATGAGTTTGGAGTCCACCTGAGTTCCTTTTGGAATCTTCATTTCAACAATACCTGTCAAGGTGCGGACATCAACGGTTCCTCCCAAAACGGCCTGTGTAAGGCTGATAGGACACTCGGTGTGCACATCCACACCATCTCGGTGGAAGTATTCATCGTTTTCTACCAACACTTGCACAATCAAATTTCCCCGAGGAGCGCCTGGGTCACCTTCCGCTCCTTGGCCAGACAACCTCAAATTCATTCCATTGTCAATACCCGCAGGAATATCCACAGTTACATCTCGCTCCTTTACCTCCATCGTATTCTTATTCTTATTATGTATCTGATACCTCAAATGCAAGTCCTTCTTCGTTCCCATGACCGCCTCCTCAAATGTGAGTCTAACGTGCATTTGTAAATCGGCTCCTTTCCTTGGACCCCGATTCCTTCGCCTGCCTCCTCCACCCATACCAAAAAAAGCTTCGAACAATTCCTCTGGATCGATTTCCTGACTACTGGAATGGAAATGGAAGGAACCGTCTCCTCCGGAAAATCCTTGAAATCCTCCAAATCCCTCAAATGGGTTGCCCCCTCCAAATTGGGCGTTGGGGTCGACTCCAGCGTGACCGTATGTATCGTAAAGTTGACGTTGTTTTTCATCAGAGAGAACTTCATAGGCTTCTGTGGCTTCTTTGAATTTGTCTGCCGCTGTTTTGTCGTCCTAAAGATGGAGGGAGAAGGCATTGCGAAAATGAGATACACAGTTCATAATAGAAGGTTGCAAAGAGGGGGCATTTGTTCACGGCAGGTGAAACATCTCACCTTGTTCGTATCCGGATGATATTTTTTGGCCAGTTTAAAATAAGCTTTCTTAATTTCAGCCTTGTCAGCACCCTTGCTCACTCCCAAGACTTCGTAAAAGTCTCGTTTTGCCTGAGATGATAACCCCCGAACTGGTGATTGATTTCCAATGTATTTCTGTTGCACAGAGTCGATGCCAGAAATAGCTTTAGATCGACCAGCTAAAGATGAGTTATCATGGGAATGAATATTACACGGTCGAAGACCCAAACACGCCGAAGAATAACTCCTTCGATGGTTCATGTGGCTAATTGGTGAGTTATGAGACAGATGATGAGACCAAGAGCTGTTGGACGGCGAAGCCGATGGTTTTGAGGTAGCGTTGGAGTGAACAGTATTGGCGCCAACGGTAACTAGACTGCGTTTACCAAACGCGGTCACAGACGAAACCAACCATGACGACGATCGTCGTGACGACGATGCCATGGTTGCTGGAGTTGCCATGATGGAATAAGGTTATCACGGATGGCGAAAAGCAAATTGAACGCTCATTACAGACAGATGAGTTGGTCGACGACGATCACGAAAATTAATGTAGTAATTACAAGGGAGAAAGCAGTGTAATCATCTCATAAGGAAAAAAAAAAAATATGTGATGAGAATTCGATAGATTTTTATTCTCCGATAGGGTGGTACGGTACGATACGATAACTCTTGTGTGTGTGAAAATATTATATGAAAAAATAATATTATTTATTTTTTACTGGAACGTAATTGAATGGGTTATGAGCAACAGCTGAAAGATTCGATCTGAATTCAGACGGATGGTACTATCGTAAACTCACTCGTCACTACCATACTACTTACTCGATGTTCGTTTTTTCATGTTATGGAAAAATGAGGAAAAAATACAACCGATACTGTACGATACATGGTACCAAGTTATATCACACTCATAGTACCGTGGCATGATTGACAATGCATTGTCAACAGTCAGACGATTGCATTCTGAACAAAAATCATTAACATCTCTCTTCTCTTTGTGTTGCAATTTTTAGTTTGAACCCTCCCTATTTTTTCATGTTTTAGAAGAAGAGAACCCCGCATCCCTTACAAAGCGAAGGGAGCAGTACCATATACTGCACATTCTACTTCCCCCAAATCCTAACCAACCAACCAAACAATCAACCATGAGCCTCTACGTCGTCACTGCCGCCTCAAGGCGCATTATCCACAAAATCCCCTCCAAATTTCTCCAAATATCCATCGCAAATAACGCCGTCTCTTCGCGCAGTCTTGCCACACAAGGTGTTAAAGGCAGTGGCCTCCGCCGCACACAGAACAAAGGGCGATTCAATTCCCATAAATCCTCACCTCACGTCTTTCAGCAAACCAACAAACCCGATGCCTCAACCGCCGCTTCCGAATCGGCCGCTTCGGAGGGACAACCTTCGAAACAGCCAACCGATCCTCATTCCATAGCTAATGAAATGATTTTCTCGGCAAAGAGCGAGGCGCGTACCCCTGGGACTGAGGCAATTGCATCTCTAACCCGAGAGCAAAAGATCTCGAATTATGCCATGGCTTCTGGTTTAATCGCGTTTGTTTCTTATGTATTCTACTACTCTTTGGCTAGTGTCGGAGGCGGAGAGAATGCGAAGAGGGTAATGTTGGGTGCCGATGGAGATGGAAAGGAGGGATCTGTCAACCCCGGATTTGAAGAATTTCTCAAGGAGGCCAATGAGGGAAGGGATGAGGAAGAGAAGCGATTGGCGGCAGAGAAGCGGGCGAGGGGAGAAGCTCTTGAATTAGTGGAGTTGGAGAACACTACTACGGCTAGGTTGAAAGCGGAGGGTGTGGAGGACGTAATTGTAGCTGCATCGGCAAATAAAGACGAAGAAAGAGCGATGACAAAGGCGGCAGGATTTGAAGACAAGTCAACCGAGGTCGGCGAAGTCAAAACGGGAAGGCCCCTTTGGAAGAAGATTGTATTCTTTTGGAGGAGAGAGTAAGTTTTTGTGTCAAAACATCATGTATTGGCATGAACTGTGTGACGTGTGATATAGCTGCAGCGGAAGTCTTAAAATTCGAAGTACCGAGGAAGTTTTTAGCATGCAGAATGAATAATTGAGCTTAATTGAACATGTTTATAAGTATTGTCCTAAACGTATTATTTAAAAGTAAAGATAAATGCGGTGAAAGATGACGACTTAATGTCATATTTGATATGAAACTGGAGAGATGAATTGAACAATTAGGTATAACATTGTAATAAATATTCTGCATTAGAGAGCACTATGAGTCTTTTTATTTTATAACCTTTGATTCAAAACACTGGTGGCGTTCATAAATGAGTTATCCTTTCCTTCTCGAAAGCCTCCAAGCATCCTTCGGATTAAATCGATCAAACAACGGCTCGATCTTCTCCATACGTTTCGCCTTAGTCATCTTGTTTGGATCTGCCTTTTTGTAGAACGCAGGAGCCAGTTCAATAAGCCATTTGGGATCAATCACCATTATGTTTCTCATGTATTCCTTCGTTGTCAACACCAGCTCGTGATATATCACCCACTCAGGATTCTTATTGAAAACTGCAGAGGAAGGGTGGATGTAAACAGGATTTTGATCAACGAGTGTTAAATATCCCTCCTGCGGATGCTTCTTTGCTGCATTAGTGAAGAACCCGGCAGTGATGGCCATGCAAATCTTTTTGTAATTCTTCCCGGAACTTAAAATGTCAAGTTTGTATCGGTCCATGATGGTTACAAGTTGCTTTCTGACATCCTGTGCTCGCCGCATACTTCGTGCTTGAATAAAATTCTCGAAGCACCACGGGTTGCTAAATTTAGATGCCTCCCAGGCATTGTAGACGGCGAGTAACGTCAGATGGTCGCCTTCGGCTTGATGAAATTTGGCCTTTTTCATATCTGCCTGCCCCTGCTTGTCTCGTGGGCGGTAGAAAGGGTTTTCCACGCTTAGGAGTGACGTGATTGTGAGAATCTCATCAGAGCATCCCAAGTCAACGGAAAGAAGCAGCATTTTGGATAAATTTGGCTCAAGAGGGAATTCTGCCATCTTTCTGCCAAGCCGAGTCAGCAAGCCTTCGTCATCGAGAGCTCCAAGTGCATGGAGAGCTTCCATCGCACCCACCAGAGTTGCAACGGGCGGTGGATCCATAAAATCAAAACCCAATAAATCATTTATCCCCATTGCCTTAAGTTGCAAAACTACATTACCCAAGTTCGTTCGTTGGATTTCAGGAATATTCGTTGGCAACATCTCATTTTTATACGCCATTTCTGTGTACAGCCGATAGCATTTACCAGGACCAGTACGCCCGGCTCGCCCTGCACGCTGACGGGCACTGGCTTGTGAAATCGGAGTGACAACAAGTGAGTCCATTCCTAACTTTGCATTGAATGCTTTTTGCTTAGAGAATCCTGGATCAACAACATAGTAAATCCCATCAATTGTAAGCGATGCTTCGGCAATGTTGGTTGCAACTACACATTTCCTGGAACCAGGAGGTGCAGGTTCAAAGATGCGGGATTGCATTTCAGAAGGGAGCGATGAATACACAGGAAGAATGATTAACTCAGGAGCCAAATCGCCGAGAGCTTTCATTCGGCTATATAACGTTTCACATGCCGTATCAATCTCCTCTTGACCCGTTAGGAAAAGAAGAATATCACCGGCAGGCTCAGATAAATGGATTTGCATTATGGTAATGAGGGCTGCATCCAGGTAATCACTCTCGGGTTCTTTTGTGTAAAGAATTTCAACCGGGAAAGTCCTGTTTCAAGAGGATTAATCGGGCACATTTAGGAATTGTTTAGACGTGATTTGTACGACGAAAAATCACACAAGAGCAGATGTCACTTACCGACCAGGAATAGTGAAAATTGGCGAATTGAAGAAGTAACCAGAAAACTTTTCAGCGTCCAAAGTGGCAGATGTAACGATCAACTTCATATCCGGCCTTCGTCTGCAAAGATCTTTCAACAACCCAAAAAGGACATCAGTATGGATCGTGCGCTCGTGAGCTTCATCCAACATCAATGCACTATATCTTTTCAGATCATTATCTGCTAAGTATTCCCTCATAAGCATACCATCAGTCATGTATTTTATAATTGTGGATTGCGAAGTAACGTCTTCGAAACGAATGGTGTATCCGACTTCTTCGCCTAGAATACAGCCGAATTCTTCTGCAACACGTTTCGCGACTGACACTGCGGCCACACGCCTTGGCTGGGTACATCCAATCATTCCGTTTTTAGTTATCCCAAGTTCGTGCATGTATTGAGTCATCTGAGTAGTTTTCCCTGTCGAAAAAACGGAGGCAAATATCTTTGTGAAGAATTGCACGCGAAGATAACTCATAACTCAAACGACAAACTTTCAACCTACCTGAACCTGTTTCACCAATCACAACAAGAACTTGGTTTTCAGAGAAGGCTCTCATCAGCTCTGGCTTCAAACGGTAGATGGGCAACCCCTCTCGTTGCTCCTTAATTGACTTATTCGATATGATGCCGTATGACAACGTTTTGCTCTCTGCCTTTTGCTTCCACTCTGGCGCTCCATCAAATGCACTCATGTTGATGCTACGGAGTTCTTGTGCAAAATGACGCTCACCAGCTTCAGGGAGGGGATCTTCCCATGGTCTGTTAAGATCTTTGGGAATTGAATCCACAAGTTGGTTTGCTTGGGCTTGTCGAAGCTCACGACGTTCTTTGGCCAATGTACCCTGTTGCATCGCAGCTCTTTGCAATGAACCATCGGGGTTTTTCACAATGCGGATTGGTTCAAGGTCTCTTCCAGAACGACGAGTTTGTCCTCGCAAAAAGGCAGGTTCAAAGTCAGCAAGTTCTACTTCTGTTTGCTCCTCCGTCACCTCTTGTGCGAGCATTCCTAATCCTCCTTCATTGTCAAACGTAGGGTATTGCTCCACAGGAAGTACGCCGGATCTGATCAATTGTTGTGCCTCAAACAATTCTTGTTCTGTAAGTTGCTTCGCCCTCCTCACTCCACCCTCGTTACCAACAGATCTATTATTTTTTATTTGGTTTCGTGCCGACGGTGGGAGGTACGTATTATCCATTCCGTTGATTCCCTGCATTTGCCTCTGAGTGATATTTTCAGCTTCCTCGTCGTCTTGTCTGCGTTTTAAGGCGGCAACATCTAAACCAGGATGTACTACAACTGCAGATGCCGACGCAGCCGCATTACCAGTTGCGTTATTGTTACTAGAATGGTTGTTACCTGCCATCGAACCAAACGCTGCTAACGATCTGTGAGGCATGAGGTCTGCTCCTGTTTTCTGGTCCACATCTTTAAGACTGAGCATCAATCCTCCCTCGCCAGCCCCAGCAGACACTCCCTTTTGTCCGATGGAGATAAGTTTGACGTAGACGGATTGACCAGGGCGAAAACCCGCATCCTTCGGCTTTTCAATACGAGACTTGGACACGTGAGATAAATGCACCATGCCGGAGATCTTTGCGTCGGGACTTTTACCGGGAAGAATCAGGTCCACGACGATACCAAAATCAAGGACACGTTGCACACTTCCTCGAAAAATTTGATACAGCTCCAACTTCATGTCTTCTACTGAAGGTTGTTGCTTTTGTGTCATCCACGCTGGCAAATTTGATTTAGCCCGTGCACTCGTCTCTCTGACCTCTGAAATTTTCTCGTCATTTGAATTGTGTGTCATCCAGGCTGGTAAATTAGATTTCGACCTTTTCCCAGAATCGACAGTCTCAACTTTGCTTTTTCCATTTTCGTCTCCCTCGTCATCCCAGTTTCGCTTCTTGTTCCTGGATCTCTGATGCACATTACTCAAATCCTCACCTTTATTTTTGTCGTGTTCATAAAAACCTTCTTCCAATGGAACAGAGCCCATCAAGTTTTTACCAGCTAGCCCAGGAAATTGCGATTCCATTTCACGTTTTCTCTCTGCAGGCGCAATCGCTGACATCACTGCTGCTCCGGTCTCACCTCGCGAATCTTGTAGCTCAGATTTCTTTTTCCTCGACCGCTTTTTCTCTTCCATTTTCCTCATGAGACGCTCAATTTTAGGGCTCATCTCACACACAATGCGGAGGATGCGCGCTGCAAACGTCGGGGGAATGGAGTCCCCAGCCCCATTGGTCATCAAATCGTCACGAAAAGCAGAGATTGTATCGACATGGCGTTCAATCTCCGTAGAGACTACACCGACACGGACCTTGGAAGATTCCCCAAGATCACCATCAGCGAGGGATATGCGATATAACATCCCACTCTCTTTGACGAACTGCTCTTTTAGGAATGACTTTATCCTTCTCTCGGCCAAATCTATCACGAATTCGGCAAGGGTCCGATCTGATATGCCCAAATGATTGTTCCCCTCTGATGCGATCCTGGAGACAAGGTTGAGGGCCTGTAAACGCTCGACAGCAGTTAGCGGGGGTTCGCTGTCGTTCTTTTTGGACTTTTTTTCTTTTTTATCGCCCTGGGGCATTATGCTTGGAGGCCCGGCCATGTTCTCCTAATTTTTCTTGTGTTTCTTTTGAGGGTATTATTTTAGGGAGCTTCGAATACCTAGTTTTCGACGAAAACTAAAAAATCAGGAAGGGGTCACAGATGTGATGTTTCAGGGGGCCTTCATCACCTCAATTTTTTCTGGTTTTCTATTATTATATATTATGGTGTACATCATACTCCATACGAAATCTTGAAAAATAATTAACTCATGACATGAGAGCAATAAATCTTTTGATGATTAAAGTTTCTGATTACATTTTAATAAAAACTACTTTCGTTTTGAATGGTTCCATCAGGTGGAAATTTTTTATGCAGAACTGGATGCTAATTGAAAGTAAGGGGGAAATCAATCTTGACTGTCAGTACATTTTTTAGTTGAACCCATTTTACTCTTAAGAAACACAATCAATGCATTGCAAAAAATGAATTTTATTTTTCAAAATTATGTTTATTTGCTATCAATTGCTACTATTACAATTTTTGAAAAGGATTTTGTATTTTGTTATTCTTTATTTTTCTCAATCTTCATTTGATAGCATTTTTCCTTCATAGCCATTCCTTTGTAAAAATAATGTCTTTTCTCTGCAATTAATTTTGCTCTTCTTATGTTCTCCTGCTCATGTTTTGCTCAATCATGTTGTTTCCTTTTGCTGGAATTTTTTACCTGCCTGGTATTTTTCTCTATTATGACTTACAGTCACCTTTTCAAATTTGTAAGCATAATTTTGATGTTTCAAATTTTGTTTGAAATCAATCTGATGATACTGTTCAATTAAATAGTCATTCAAATATCCAATCCCTTTTCTGATCCCTCTCATCTGCATCAACATGTGACATTGCATTCTGTTGATTTTTGGCATACTCCCAGACCCCATAGTAACATGTGTTGTATTTACAACAAACTCAATAAATTGATTTGCCCTTCTGGATTTTACTCAAGGATCTAACTCTTCAACCTGAGAAAATGCGACATCTCATAAAGTAAAAAAGTCAATGATTAAGACCACCTATATGGCTTATGTAGCAATAATTAATACAGCTTAAACTATTCAAACACAATTGTAATCATATTTGCAAAATTTCTATTCATAATTTCATTTTTAATCAATGAAAGCAGCAACCAGATTAACCACAGCAACCACAGCAATCACAAGAATCACAAGAATCACAACAATCTAAAAAATATTATAACAGTATCAACAGTATCAACAGTATCAACAGTAACAACAGTATCAACAGTATCAACAGTATCAACAGTATCAACAGTATCAACAGTAACAACAGTAACAACAGTAACAACATCAACAACATCAACAACATCAACAACATCAACAACATCAACAACATCAAC
>JALLPE010000753.1:0-10257 GCA_036940025.1 Conticribra weissflogii | reverse complement strand
GCGCCATGATAGTCGGAGATAAGATGGGTCTTGATGCATTTTTAGAAGATGTCGAAGGATTGTTGTTAGGAAGATCATTGGGAAGTGTTCCGTGGCTGTTTCCATTGAATGCCGTTCAGGGTAAAAAGGCATTGAGCGTGTCAATACCGCAGGATACAATTGCTCCACAAGTAGAAGTGGAAAATTTTGATATTCCACCGGAGCCGTCATCTCCTGTCGTCGTTATCCGCAATGAATCATCCCTTCATATTTCAATTCCATCCCAACTCTTTCGTCTTGATAAATTCGTCCAACGGAGGAAGACTCTACCGACAAAATTGAGATTGGCAATTGATATTGGGAAAAATGTTACTATGAGAACCAGTTACTACCCTGTTGTCAAAGGCCGCGATAAATCGTCCGCAACAATCAATTTTGGAGACGAAACAATTGTAATCGCGTGCCCTCCGAAAGCCGATGACACAATTCAACTCTATCCATACATACTAGTTCGTATTGAAGAGCCAGGACGCGGAGCTCCGGCGCATCGAAAGAAAGGAATGTTCGATTGCGACTTGTTTTGGCCGATACGATGCATGTTCTGCCTTGTGAGATGGATATTTTGCTTACCATGCACAATTTTATTTGTCTTTGGAGGGGTTATGACGGATTTTTTTAAAAAGGGTTCTTCAGAAGGTGCAGCTCTCTTGGGATCAACTATTGTAATCGGAGAGAGTGATGTTATCAATTGGAAAAAAAGGTTCAGTGTTTACAAACAAGCGAAACAAATTAAGCTTATGGAGGAAGGAGGTGGTCAATGGCTCGACCTCGAGGTTGGGATTGAACCGAAGGTCATATTGCGGTATGGGTTTTTCATGCAAAAGCCTACGCCTCAAATTCTTTCATTAAAATTCAAATGGAAACCATCACCTACAGCACAGTCAGGACAACGTTCAAAACTTCACCTGCGCAACCAAACAGCGAAAGGCATCATATACCATGATTCTCAAATCAATTATCTCTTAGCTGCTGAAGGACTATCTTATGTACAAACGATTCTTAGCGAGACATACGGCAAAGACCCGATAGGCCCTCGATCTTTGAGCTCATTTTGCCCTCCGCCTATCGAGAAGGTCATATCTATATTCGGTGTTAACTTGCCCACTGAGGTCAGTGATCTGACAGCAATATTGCAGACCAATTTCGAAAACTATTTTTTGACATTTTTTGATTCACAAATTTAGGTCGGCGCCGTATACCAGCGCAGACCATCCGTTCACCGTTCGATTCAAAATGCAATGAAACACCCCCAAGCATTTTATAGAATTGATGAAGACGCAATATTAGACAAAAACGTCTCAAAAACTCACCAACTAAGCAACGGCTTGATCTTAGAAACAAAGAATACTCCTCAAGCAATATACGGATCAAATATTTCAGTAAAGAAGTCTGGTGACGGCACTGTACCATATCAAAGTTTGCAGCAGTGTCGGATGTGGCAAGGAAAAGGTGTCGCGAAGTGTAATGTTACTGTGCACGAGATCGATGGGGCTGAGCACAGGGCAATATTGAACGATTCTAGATTTCACAACATTTTGTTAAATATCCTCGGTTTTGATTAGATCAGAATCATGTCTGATCTTGAGTAAACAATCTTCGCTTAAAATAGATTTCGATGGATATTAATCACTTCCTCTAAAGAGATAGACTGGGAATCACGTGAGTAGGCCAAATTGATTTTTCTTTGAATAACAGTTGCAACCTCCGAGTAAGTTCTGATTTCGAAATGACGGTTGTTCCACCACGCTCTTGACACTCATCATCATCCACAATCTTGATTCCGCTGTCTGTTTCACTCGATGTAGGAAGTAGTCCTAAATCTTTGGCATGAATTCCTCCAACAACAAAAACGCTATCGATTCCAGCCGCATTAGCTCCTGCCACATCGTGCTCCAACGAATCACCCACATGTGCAACTCCGGGTATTGTTTGTGAGTCACTGTTGTGAGATATTCCAATGTTACTAAGGCAAGCAAGGAAATGTCGTGGATTAGGTTTTCCAAAGTGATGGACTTTTCCACCCATTTCCTGATACCTCGCTGCAATCTTCCCTTGAGAATAATCACCCATAGTCGACATAGAAAAAAGAGTCTTGGAGGTCAAGACTACTGCATATTGAATGGAATACAAAACAATGTTTAGGCTCACCTGGCATGTTACCAACAAGTCCACCAGGTAAACCAACTATCAAATCAGGATTCGCACAAACCATAGGTTTGTTCTTGTTCGCCGCCTCATTTAAAATTGGATCCAAAATAGAAAAATCTCCATCATACAAAAAATTTAAGTCTTGTGCCATTTCTTTATCCTGTTTTGAAATTGATTCCCTGCATCGACGCCATACTTGTGATCCATGTAACAGAATAAAATCTGCATCAGCTACAGAGTTTGCAACCTCTATTAAACGGTTTTCTGTTTCGCAGTGACTCAAGAATTGGAGGGGATTTTGAGTTTCGCTTTCTTCCCATGTAAACCACAGAGCTTTTTTGGAACAATAATTTTCCCTCACAAACTTTGAACACTCCTCCCCGCTGCTTACTAATCCTCCAACGAACATTTCCTCATTCAATCCATATTTTTTCAATCTTTCCAAAGCAACAGATGACGGGGAGCTTGTGTTTGATAAAACTGCCAATTTTTTGGGAGGTTCACCTGATGAAGGGTGCAACAACCTATTGATACTTTCAACTGCTCCGTGCAATCCCTGCGAACCATTATGGAGGACACCGAATTGGTCGAGTAGGAATGTGTGGTATAGTGGTATCAAGGGTGAGAAGGATGTGTGAAGGTTGAACGAAAGCCCTTGTGATCGGGCCGGCGTTATCATGGTGTGTAGATGTTGTTTCCGTGAACTAGATGATACAACATATAGTTCGGGTAGGGACAAGTTTCACCCATCTATCTGCACATTAAAATGCCAGTCCAAATTATCGTCCGTCCAACTCGAGGTTAGCGATAAAGGTAGATAGGAATCCTCAACGTTCGTACACACTATTTCTGAAAAAAAAAGTCTTTTTCTCAGTTGGACGCAGAGTTGGTCCTCGCGAAAAAATCCAACTCAAGGCCTACCGTATTTACCGGATGTTAAGAGCCACCGGCACTTAAGAGACACTTGCAAATCTTGGTTCTAATTCCTCTGTGGTTGAGTTTCAATGCAAAAGGATTGCACCGTTGAATTCCCCGTGAAAAATACGTTTAGGGCATGTGTCACACTGGTATTGTTTGCAGCTACCCATGCGGCGCGAATTTTTCGAAGAAAATACTCACATGCTCTAGTAAATTACGGCACAAACTAGGGATTTTTCTTGGCCATTTTTTTTTCATATTTTATTTTGTGATTGATAACAATTTCAAACGATGTTTGAAAAAAAAACTTGACAAGTGATGAACTTGTACTAAAATCTACATTGGACACTCGTAAAAAAATGGATCAATGACAGCCATACATGCACATTTGGTGGCTCTTAACTGCCGGTAAATACGGTAGATAAAATGTGAATTTACGCGTAAAAAAGAAACAGACAATAACCAGTAAATAGAATACGGGATAGTTCGTCGATTAAGGGGGATAGTGAACCATATCATATGATGTCAGAGAGAGATTGCCAATTTTGGCCCTCTGGAAAAGTTCCAAACTTCTCCATTTACATAAGATGATAGAAAGTCCAGCTCATCAACATTTTTGATTGTGTAGAAGAAGAATGATTTTTCCAGCAGCTTTTCAAACAACCCACAGAATGTTTGTGGTTCATATTTGAACACTCTTCAAACTTATTATATTTCCTATGAGTCATATCACTCATTTGATATTTCAGTGCATCATCATTTGAAAAGAGGCCGTAATAGTCAGCCATGTACATCATTGATATCCTACATAAATACTATGAAACATCAGATATATTTCTAAAACTATACACAAAATAATATGTGTACTGCTTTTTATTATCACATGAGTCACAATATTCTCTGCTAAAAAGTTGAATGCTTTGTAACCTCTCTGGTAATCATCCAACCAAAAAACATATGATTTTCATCCAATTGTGTTTACAGGGGATCTTGCAGCAAGGGAAACACCACAAACTATTACTATGACATTGCACAATAAAATTTTGAGTATCAGCCACAACTCTTACTGCATAACTCTTTTCTGATCCTGTTTATTGGTGAAGAAAGGTATGATTCCATGTGAAAGGTCTATTTTTTGGTAGACCTCATGCTTAATTATGATTAAATACTGGTATAAAAAATGATTGAATGTAAAAGTAATGTTAAGATTCCCTTGTTGTTGGAATTCATTATAAATCAAAATACTAGGTGGCACAAAAATGGAAAAATTCGAAATCAGGATGCTATCAATTTGAGTAGCCAAAGATGCAGCCTGGGTGTATACATTGTGTGTAAATTTTTATGAAAAATATTGACCAGAATGTGCTAGTTGGTTGCATTTTTGTAGGATTTTTACTAATTAAAAGTAGTAGTAGTAGTAGTAGTAAAGTATTATATAAATATATATGACCCTAAACCCTAACCCTAACTAGTCATAATGTGCTACTTTGCATGGGAATGATTCTTGCATTAATTCAGAGCAAAAGGGTAAAAACGTGAAGCAAAGTAACTTGAAATTGCTCAATGAATCCAAAATCAAATATTACCTTAGCCCGAAATTCGAATCGAATCTCCTTGATGTTTTAATAAAATGATCTTCATCCAAATTTTGACGAAGGTGCTCTTGCACCAAGAGTCCTGTTGTACCAATTCCTGGAAGACAATGGAATGGCAATGTTTTATGGCAAATTATTTTATTTTTGTGTGGAATAATAGGACTAAGCAACTGTCACCGATATTATGTCTGTGATGGTTAACTGTTAACGTTACTTTAGTAATCATTAACTCCACCAATCAACTGTTTTTATATACACCATTACGCAAAATAATAATAATATTAACTAACTGTTACCAATATTATTATCTGTGATAGTTACTATCACTGTTATTTTTAGTCCGTGACCGTGCGATTGAAACCTCTTACATCACAGAAGTAATGTCGCCAATCCAGTATCTTCCTGTGATCACATGGGTTTGACTTTTTCTTGTTCAATGTTGACAAGTATGGTAGTTGGAGGTGTTGGGTTATAACTCATTAATCCAGTAGCCAAACAATTAAATTGATCTTGATTGAACATATATTTACAGTAGAAACAACAATTTCACGCGTAACTATTCACTGCAAATGAATGTGTAATTCATATCTCGTCAAACCTTCACTAGAAAAGACAATGTTCCATACCTTAGAATGGCGCTGTGAATGATGACCTCATCGAGTTTTGGTTTGGTCAAAAATATCTACGATACCCATCTAGAATGAGGGTCATGTCTAATATTCATTGGAATCCGAGGCCTGTGTTGTTGAATTTCTCAAAAAATCCCTATTGTACCTCATGAGCGTTCAAGGAAAGGGTTCGTCTCAAGCACTCATTTCACCGTCACATGGCTCCATCGCATAATGCACACCTACGTACAAACTAAAACAATGTAAAACGTACACTTATGAATGAGTGCAGTCACCGTCTCAATCGGCATGAAGATCATTCGCATAAAACGAATGACCCGGACCCTCCTCCACGATGAAATCTTTTCCACCGAAAGCACTCATCAAAACCAAAACGATATTGAATAGCCCAAGACCTATCAACAATGCCATAGCCGCAGCCATGGCGCCGGAAAATCTCCCACCGACGGCACTCATATAGAGTAAAGGCGGGAAAATGAGGCCGGCGATGGAGAGACCCACTCCGCGGATTACTTCGGCGGCAGTGAGGACGACAGGGAACGATCCTTCGAGTGTGCCGATGAGGCATATTAGGAAGGCAAGGAACATGCGGAGTTTCCAGTATTTGAGTTTTCGTCGGGGCTTGAGGGGGTAGATTGAGTCATTTTCGATGGTAAGTGGTTCTCGTCCGAAGGTTGCGGCGGAATCGTCGTTTTTATTGGGGTCTTTTGCAGTGGAGTTTGCTGAAGTGTTGGTGCTCATTCTGGTGTCGGGGCTGGCGTTGGTATTTGACTTGACGGGAGTAGAATCGTGGATGATGTCATTCGCATTATCACGAATTGGGGGTTGATAATGTCCATTGCTCCCACCGTCGGGTTTCCATGGTTTCAAACTTTGCATTTCCATCATTGTGCAAAACCGTCTAAGATTTCTTCTCTCGTTATTTTTTTGGGCAGGGTTAGCATTATGCGGAACTGTGCACAGAGTTTCATCGTCTTCAATAATTGACCTTTCTCGAATTGTCTTTCGGATGGAACGAAGCTGTTGCTTTGGCATCTTATCGGCTTGTTGCATGGATGCCAACATTTTTCTCCGACGTTCATCTTCCCTTTCGTCAAGCCAAATCTCAAGCATTTGCGTACTGGGGAACAAAATGACTGGTAGAGTCAAGATCAAGGCCACTCCCAACGAGAGCATGTAGACGAATCGCACTGCCGAAGAATCGAAGCAGTAAGTTACATCTCGACAGCCGTCCTCTCCGTGCATGGTTCCGATACCTCCACCCAAACCACCAGCCAAACCGACCCATGAAACGACAAGTGTCACCAATCCATACAAAAAGACGGCTCCTACAACAATGAACACAGACTTTTTCGAATGATTCTGTTTATCACCTTCGCCGCCGGCAACACCACCGACAATCGGATTATTCCTTCTCATGAATCCACCACCCCATCGAATCCTGTCATTTCCCTCCAAGCTGCTAACGGTTGGCAATGCCAAATTGATTCCCTCAATTGCGTAGATTGTCGTGGCAACATACGTCGGAATCCCGCTCCATTTCGTCTGCCACATATCTTCCGGTTTATCCAAAAAGGGATGTCCATCCGTCAATACAATGGCAGTGTAGAGCATGGAACCGATACATCCGATAACATAGGTCAATAAGCCCATGGAGGAAATGGTCGTCAACTCGCGAAGAGATGGGATTTGGAGAAGGCCTTGGATGATGGGAAAGAGGAGGGAGGCCATGGCGAGTCTCCCTAAAAAGTCGGGTCCTTCCCATTGAGAATAAGGCTCTTCCATTTCCAAATATCTTTCGGGGCCTCCGCCGTGATTGTCGTCCATATTTCGTTCGTTATTGGTGTCGCCATCGTTTTCGGAATCTCCCTGTGCGACGTAGACTTCTTCGTAAGAAGAAGACCCGAGATGATCCCAGCCGACGACGTAACATAAATTTTCCACAGCCAAATGGACCATTCCGCTGGCAAACATCAGATGCACCGTGACGATCGTGAAAATGACTAAGGAAGATAGAACCGGACCCGCGAGGTATTTGGCCACGTCTCCGTATGTTAAAAGTCGGACAGGAGGAATCTTTTTGGATGCGGTAGTGTTGGAATCCTCGCGACTGTGACTGAGTTGCGGTTGTGGGTTCTCGGGATCATCGATGATTCTATGATAGGCGTCCGACACCACTGCCGGTTTGATTGTTTGTTTCTCTTTTTCGCTACTTCGACCACTGTCTTGATGTTTCAGAGACAACAACGACGTCGTCGAACCCTTGCTAATGATTTCTGGCAATATACTCAATCTCGGTGAGGATATTCCAGCGTGATTATGAGATGATGTAGCAGCAGCGGTAAAATTTATGTTGCCTGAAAAGTTGACATCTGCATTGATAACCGGTGCACCTGCGCTGACAGTGCCGTCGTCGCAAGGAGAATTGGGCGTCGATGATTCCACAGCATGGTGAAATGATGCTTGACATCGTTCCCATCCACGTTCTGAGTGCTTTATTTGGAATTCTTCGCTGGGGAATGTCTGCACCGGTGGAATCGCATATTGCTGTGGAACTGAGAGTTGATCTAGCGAATTTTGTGGCTGCTGTGAGAACGTCGGCTTTCGATGCGCTGTTCCACCTTCTCTATACGGATAATGATGTTGTTGTTGTTCCCAATCTCTCTGTCTTGACTGTCGTTGTTGCCAATGTCTTCGTTCGTATTGCTGCTGCTCCTGCCGATCCCTCTCATACCTCCTCCTCTCCTCTCCCCTCTCCATCGAAAACTTCAAGACGCTCCTCTCCCTCCACCCCAGAGCCCCGAGACTCTCCTTCTCCCCCATCTTTCGCTGCTTCTTCCCCACCTCCTCCTTCGCCAGCTGCCTCGCCGTCAACAACAAATAGCACGCAAAGGCACATCCCACGACGATGAACAAATGACAAAAGGTCCCCAAAACCAAGCCCACTTCTCCCAAGACGGCGGGGTTGGATAACATGCCGATGCCGAAGAGAGCCTTGAGGAAGGTGACAAAGGCTCCGACGTTGGAGGCGCGGGTGGCTTTGCGGGTTCTTTGGCGAGATTTTTCGGCGACGGTGTTGGTGATCGTTTCGTCGTCTCTCGGTGGCTGAAACGGTGGCGGTGGTTTACTGGGAATGGGCGGGGAAGTAATTGTTGGTGATGTTGCAGTGGTCGTGGTGGGTAGTGCATTTCCGATTCCGGTAACTCCATCACCATCGGAGTCGCTTTTGGTGATTGTGAAGGCGGAGAGAGTGGATGCATCTTCGTCGTGGTTGTAATTGTGATTGAGATTGGCATTGATCTGGTCAAACGCCTTGCCGGTGTCAGTGGTGCTTTCCCCATCTGCCTCGTTGACATAGGAATCATCATCATCATCCTCGGTAACAGAGACATCTTCGTCATCTTGAGAGAAAAAAAGTTTCTCCGACCACGACATGGATTGAGTTGGACGATTGAACGGATTGTAATTGTGTGTGATATTGTTGTAATTGTAGTTGGAAGCGTGCTCAGGAAAAAGACCACTGTGATTGAAATTGCTGGTAATGCCGTTGTGGCTATTGCCGTGATATGAAGGCGAAGCTGCACCTCCACTGTTCATGGAATAAAAATGCATTGGCTGTCGACGATTTGCACCGTTACCAATACAGCCGTCGTCCTTCCTGCGTATTGCCTCCCCCGCACCTCCTCCAGGAGATGTGCAATAATTGGAATTGTTGGTTGCAGACGATAGTGTCGAATTTGTTGCATCGGGCGAAGTGCTGTTGTACATATTATCACTTCGTTGGTCTCTGTGCGGAATTCGTTCTCCTGATCGTCGTTGAGATGTGGAAATAACGTAGGCCTGATCATGTTCACTGCCGTTGTCGACAGCGGCGTCGTTGACCGTGGATACACGGCGGACAGAGGCGATGTGGGCTCGGAAGGTGTTGAGAATGGCGCTGGTTCCCATTTTTTAGATGATCGTGAGTCGATGAAACAATCTCTTTTAGGACAAAGAGGTAAAATCTTGTGCGAGAGTTGTGCTTCGTTGTGATGATTCGTCGGGTCAATCACTTCAATGGATATTTCATTGATTTGTGTCAGAATCATTGACCTCTTGACATGAAATAATCGTGTATGTTACTTGAGAGGTTTTGATTGAAGAGCTTGTAATTTTTCTCCCATAGGTACCTACCATACATTATGTACTTGACTCTGCAACTGCGCGCAATTCCATCTACCACCGCTCACTTGAAGTATCGACGGAGTGTCTTGGCCAAGCAACCCAACTCTTCTCACAGCGAAGCCGAACAAGAAGCACAGGAAGGCAGAAATGATCCTTTGCTTGATTGAGATTTTTTCCACTGCGTAGATGGAGTTGCAAGGAGCTGCAACATTTTTTGGAGGGTGGGAAGGGAATTGCGATACTTGAGACATGAGGTTGATTTCGCAGTAAGAGGGAGAGTGCGTGAAGAAACAGAGCTAACGATTCGTCCGTTCCGGGGAGTGGAGTAGTCATAAATGAATATTATTATGCCACGATATTTCGGGAGTTCAATATTGCTTGTAAGGATCGGGTAAGTGGTACCAGTAATTAAGACTTCAGCTACGATGAAAAAGGAAACAAAGGCAGTTTCTTCAATAGAAATTATCATTTTTTGGCAGAAACTTTGCGAAAATTAGGAGATATGACAGATCGCCGATTTCACTCCAAGATGGGTTCGCACCACTGGGTAACACAACATGCATGTCTTTCCTGCCTACGAACTCTCAGAAGAATACACCACGCACACAAGGCTAAGGAATAATAATGCTTTTGAAGAATCCTAAAACAAATTCAACAATACCCAGTAGGTAAAATACTGCGGAACGGATGGTGGATCCAATGAGCTGGGACAGACAGTGAAGAAGAACAGATGGTAAGTGATAGTTAGCAATGACAGACAGTAA
>JALLPE010000752.1:0-14881 GCA_036940025.1 Conticribra weissflogii | reverse complement strand
GGAAAGGGGTCAATGAACAAAAGAGGAAGAAGTGCTTCAAAACATGTGCCTAGTGAAGGGTTTGATCTTTGCGCAAGAGGCAATAATGAACGTGCTAGAATCATTATCCTTTGACTGTTGGCGGGGAACTATACTAAAGTAATTATTTTTGGTCGGTCTTCATTGTTGCCGTAATCATTAAATATTATATTGTCTTGAAGTAAATGGCTTCTATAATGATTTGACGGATGAATGTTTCCGCCTACAAGACATTGGTTATTGTTTCTCAATGTAATTTTTGTTTGAAAAGTTTCTTATTTAATTGATTTTGATTTGATAAAAATTCTGAAGTGGTTGATTTGATTCTTTGCATTTGTCACACCTTAACATCGACAAAGTTGTTGTCACCCACAAGCCGTTTGAAGGATAAGATGCGTTATGATTATAATTTATGATATTGTCATTCCAATCAAGTAAAAAGGTTTTTGAGTATTGAGTTATGTCCATCGGGTTTCATACTTTCATCATATTTTCATGAATGTAATATGAATCACTTTTGGAGTTCAGGTTTTAAGCTCTTCAAAGTCAATGAATTGCGATGTTTTTACGGATTCGATGAAATAAGTCATTGTTAGATAGATGCATACAGATGTATGTGTTTCTTGGTGACTTCAAATTCTTCATCTTTCCTTTTCTTCAAGTTTGCAGTTTTTGGACTTCCTCAATATGTCGCCATTCCACCATCACACTTGTGACTGTATTAGACTTGGCGCACTATGTTATACTATTCTTCTTTGGGGTTGTATGCAATATTCGGAAATGTCCTTGCTTGTGTCATTAAATTGAATGCATGGCCTAGTGCCTGCTGCATGATTTGTCCAAAATGAAAGTAGCAAGTAGTCTTCAAGTTTAGCTCAATTTTTTAGTCGTAAATCAAACTATCAAAGTCAACAATACACTTCAAAAACATTCAACAAAATCAAATCAAAGATGCCATCGTTATGAGGCCGATAATGCAAAACTGCGGCCGAAACGTCAGAGTTCGGTCACCATGGAAGCTTCGCTCGTCCCATTCTTCGAAGCCGTAGAGCTCCTCCTAGATGTTGACCTCGCCATCGCAGCCATTGTCGCAGCAGCGGCGGTCTTGGCGCACGACGACGCAAATCCTGCGGAAGGATCGTACCCAAAGATCGGAGGAGGGCCCGGCATCGTAGATATCGTCGGCGGATGGAATCCATGCATTGGTCGCGGTACAGATTCGTAGGAATCTGTTTGAGTCTGCCGTCGGTACTCTTGCTGCTCCGTGTAATACGACGTGCTGTTCGAGGCGCTCTCTCCGGTAGTCGTCGAAGATGGAGCAGCGGCGGCGCTGTCTCCGAGGCTGAACGAGTTGGGAACATTCCCGATGGTGGATAATCGTTTGAGGACCGTTGCGGCTCTCATGCCCGGACTCATGGACGATGGAGTGAAAATGGTCGGCAAGCTGGTCATAGGCTGTTGCGGCGTCGGTGTCGTTTGATTGGCATTCGCGTAGCTCACGGCAGTAACCGTACTTGTGGTAACAGCGGCGGGAGCGTCCCCGGATGGAGGCAATTGCGGGATCAAACCGGCCGTGGAGGAGGAAGAGGTTGAAGGCGGAGCCACCGCACCGATGACACCCGCTGAATCTCCACCAGACCCGACGACGACTCCACCATCGGCTCCGACCGCCCCCATGGCGTAAAAATTAGGCTCGCTGCTCACATCCGTAGGCTGCTTGTGCCCCGTTCCCTTCACCTTCTGTCGATTCATCCTCATGCACAGATTGGGCCGTCCTCTCAAAAACAACTCGTGGTAATACGCTCCGGCATCGACGCCTTGCGTAATCCTTCGAAAACCGTAGAGGTTCAACTGCCTCTGAAAGGAGGTCAATTTACTCTGCCGGAAGTAGTTGTGCATGATCTCGGAGGTGAATAATTTGGGCTTGCGCACGATGAAGGCTCGTCCGTGGGGTAGCCACGAGACGATGGCGGGGTTGGCGACGGATTCGGCGTCGAGCATCTCCATCAGTTTTTCGGGGAAGGGAGTGGTGACTCCTCCGGTTTTTTTGCGGACGTAGTTGGAGGAATCGGGTATGGTGGCGTAGTCGTGGTAGATGTGAGGTTGGGGCTTGGATTTGGTTTTGGGGGTTTTGGCGGTAGTGGTCGTGGATCTCGGGGTGACGGCTGCGGCGGCGACTTTAGTCGTCGTGGCGTTTGTGGGACTTCCGTTGGATTGTGGAGTTGCAGAGGTCGGCTGGATCATTGCCAACTGGGTTTGCAGTGGCATTGACAGAGAAGGCAACGATGACGATGGTGCCGAGATAGACATTGGTTGGACTACTGACTGGTTCTGCTGCTCCGAGGGTTCGAGGTATCGAGACTGATGCATTACAACATCACCATGCTGCAGGTAACTCTCTGGCTGTACTAGTGAAAGATTACAGCTATTATCAGTCCTTACTTGCTGTTGCTGAGACATTCTCGACGCAACCATGTAGACTTGATCCCTGAAGTTCTGATCAACTTGAGGGTAAACATCCGCCCTGGAATGGCTCAAACTGCTCGTGCTATAGACCGATGGCTGCTGGCCGGGAAAGTGATTCGAAAAGGGAATCTGCTGTCCCTGCGGAGGCATCAAATGATCGGCAACCGCTTGATGTTCACTGCCGGAATAAGAGTGCGAATTCAATTGCATCGCCGCTTGACGTATGGCACTTTCTCGGGACTCGGCCCTTTCCGTCGCCGCAGCAGCTAAAAGTAGATATCCCGATCCTCTTCGTTCTTGGTGGCTTATGGAATGAATGTAGTTGAAATTTGTTTGTTGTGGCTGATTTGAAGGCATTGAAGTCGCATCGCCATTATTGTAACATCCTGAATGAATGGTTGAATTTTTCTCTCCCGTGGGAAAAGAGGCGTTTTCGACGGTGCTATGCTCGGCGTCTGGATCGGTCGCAGCCTCCGTCGGATAATGATTATCGTCATTGCGAGCATGTGCAATCGAAGTGTGACAGTCGCCGCGATCATTTTGCGAGGGAGAGATTTCCGTTCCTTCTGCGACAGCAAATGATGATGATGATGATGATGCAGGTCCACGAGAAAAATACTGGGACGAGGTTTCGTCGCCATCGGCCGATCGAGGAACTGGTTCACTTGCAGAAGCTATCTTCCAGCCGTGGGAACCTCTGGATGCCCCGGCCCCATCATTCTCGGAACAGACAGGGCCACCATCGTTTGCAAATAATGGTGCAACCTCTGTCGAGTTCGCAAAAGAATTCGGAGGAGCAGAGGCCGATGGCAGTTCCCCGTCGATTCGTCTTGGATCGACCGCTACCACGTCTTGATGAGTGCCATTAGGATGATTCGCAAGAATGATACCCGCTCCTACCGCAGGATGTCCGCTCGATGATGATGTCCCACCATCTTCCGGAACTTCGTCGCATTCACGGGATGTGCGCGGCGTCTTTTCTGGTGCACCGACGGTTTGTGGTCGTTCCTCGGTGTCCGCTGCTCCGTCGTCGTCCATTGCCGCCGATGCTGAATAGTCATTCGAGGTCGAAGCGGATATCGATGATGGTGATGATGGTGATGATGGTGATGATGATGTATTCGGTGCAGTCGCCGTCGTCGGCTCTTCGGTAGTAGTACTAGTAGTAAGCATTCTTGATGGGTTCTTGTTTGGATGTCATCCTGCTTCGAGAAAAAAAGTCATCATTTTGGTGCCCTTTTAGTTGTCCTTGTAATTTTTTATATATATACATTACATCATATTGTACGGTCTGTTGAGTGGGATTTCATGTCGCCTTCTCTATCTCGTTCTCTAACTGTTGCACCATACTTATTGAGAGAGGCAGCAGTTGGGGCGTTTTTCTATCTCCAGAGAAAGAGAGAGTCCTAAATCGCAGGGTATGGTACCCCCTACAATCTAGCAAAATATTTACTGTCTACTGTGGTACATTACTACCATACATATTGAATGTTACCACTCTGTTAGGTCAAGTTGGATGAGGCGGTTTCATTTTTTACGATACCACAACACCAAATGGTCTTTTCTGTGTGTAAGTAGTACCGTACCATAGGTAGTTCGCAAAATCCTAAATGGGTGCCAGGCTGACGCAAATTGCGAACCTGTGCGTTGTCCAGAGTCGCCTGTCAACAACACAATTTGGAAGAGAGAAGAAAATGAGAACTCCACACTCCTTTCGTTTGAACAAAACAAATTTCCCTTGATTTATTATTTTTTTTAGTGCATATGAGAATTGAAAAACTTTTTAATTGGTCCGTCTGACGAAAAGTACCGACTGGAAAAGATACTTTATGAATGATTTGTGGCCAATAATGTCATTTTGCGACAAATCACATTGAGACATAAGAGAAAAATACGACTGACGTCAATCAGTCTCTGGAACTTGGAATATCATCGATTGAAAAAATAATTTCACAATATTATGAAACCTACACAATAATACCACCTCCCTACTATCATCTTCTGTCGTCCATGAGAACCGTCCGTGAAAAAATCCTGATGGAGCCTCGTGAACCACATCATACACTCCATACATCATCATCCCAATTTTTCTTGGGCTTGTCACCAGTCACCATCATCTCATTTCGATGAAACTTCCTCGACGTCGTCGACTCGTGTCCGCATTATTATCTTTCTCGTTCACTTGCACAACACTAATATTATCATCATTACTATTATCATCATTACTATTATTATTACCGTTATCGCCGTCGCATTCTTTCCGCCACGAAAACTTCGCCCATCGCCGCGTCCCGCCAAGCCGCACTTCCACCGCTGAGGATACCACCACGTCCATCGTCGCGAAAATGTCCGACCAAACCAACGCCGGCCACGACAACGGCGCCATCGAAGCCCAACGAGCCAAAGGCGGCTTCCGCTACGTCGAGGACGTCGCCCCGGGCCTGAAACTCGACATGGAACTGAACACCATCCACCACACCTCCCTCTCCGACATCCAAGAAGTCCAAGTCATCGATTCCTACTTCGGCAAAACCCTCGTCACCGACGGCAAAACCCAGAGCGCCGAGCACGACGAGTTCGTCTACCACGAGAGCCTCGTCCACCCCGCCCTCTTCTGGAGCGCCCTCCTCTCCGGAACGACGCAACCGCGACCACGACCCGGCGCGGCCCCCAAATCGGTCTTCATCGGGGGAGGCGGCGAGCTCGCCACCGCCCGCGAGGTCCTCCGCCACTCCACCGTCGCCCGCCTCGTCATGGTCGACATCGACCCGCAGGTCATCGACGTCTGCAAGCGCTTCCTGCCCGAGTGGGGCGGCCAGGCCGTCCTCGACCATCCCAAATTCCAACTCGTCGTGGGGGACGCGCACGAGTACCTCATGAAGACGGACGAGACCTTCGACGTCATCATCATGGACATTTCGGACCCCATCGAGGCGGGGCCGGGGATAGCGCTGTACACACAGGAGTTTTACAGACGGGCGAAGGACGTGCTGAGCAAGCCGCACGGGGTGTTCGTCACTCAGGCGGGGAGTGCGGATTTCGTTCCCCATCCGCATGCCTTTCCCGAGGAGGGCGACGGGAACGACGCGAGGGACACTACGTGCTTTGCCCCCATTATGAACACGCTGGCGACGGTCTTCGATCACGCCGTGCCGTATTCGTGTCCGGTGGCCAGTTTCGGGGAGGATTGGGGGTTCGTCATGGCGTTCGACGGGGGGGACGGGGAGGCGAGGGTGTTGAAGGATTTGCCCTGCGAGGTCATCGACGACATGATCGAGGAGAGGATCGGGATGGTGCCGGGCGTGCCGCAGCACAGATACAGGTCGATGGGGGTCAAGAGGCCTTTGAGGGGGGATGAGGTCGGCAAGGAGGTATTGAAGCATTATGATGGGGTCAGTCATCGGAGGTTGTTCGCTTTGAGTAAGCCGTTGAGGGAGGCGATGAAGATGGACAAACGGGTCATGACCGTGGCTAATCCGGTGTTCATGTATTAGAGGACATCGTGCATTAGGATGATAGTGCCATATCATTGAATATGAAAAATAACGATGGATATTCATTCATTTCAAAATAATATATATCATACAGTGCGAATACTTCATGACAACAATAATTCTCACCGTGATACTATAATATTATTATTTGATCGGATATCTACTGCTATTTTATCATGGACTAACAGGAACTGACCCGCTGCCTTCTGGGTGGGGATCATATCACACCATCAACATGAGTACGAGTTCTAAGTAATCTCCTATTCTACAGGGACAACAACAGAAGAAAAAGACATTGACGCTATTGAGTTAATGCATAATATCAAGTTGCGATATTTTTCATTTTCCTTCCGTTGGTCTTGAACCCTTTTACCAAATCAAACCACTTCTTATCCATCTCGACCGTCAATTTCAGGGGCTTAAACTCCTCTGGCAGGGTAGATAACTTTTCATCCTTTTTTATTGCTTCGTGGCAATCAACGTGAATCTTGTTGCCATAACTGTCTTTTCCTCCAAAGCACCCGTGCTGGATACATTGCAATGTCATGATATGAGATGCCGCACTGAAGAAATATTGAGAACTCAAAAAACATCATTTGCTCGAATTCACTCTCACCTCAGAAAATAGATGAGCATGTTGCGGCAATGACGCTACCATAGGATTGATAAACACCTAAATGAAGTCATTTAATCAAGGTCAGTTGGAATCATGGAAACAAGAAAAGGAGATTTCTTCCATTTGGTCATTTACCTGCATATTCAAGTATATGTGCTGCCCGACAAAGTAGAGAAGGTCGGGTTTCATATCGAGTGTCAGATTCTTAAGCCCTTGATCTCGTTGTGCCACCGTTCGAACTTCCTGCGTCAACGAATTAGAGTAAACCAATCCTGCCGCTTCAAAACGAGTCTTCCACCAATCGTCATCGTGAACTTCCACCTTCGCGGCGACAAACAAGTAAGGCACAAAAAGCAGATTGTAAAAACTCCGCTGGGAAATCGAAGGTAAATGCATTCATCTTTCTTTCCAAACTCACGTGATGCCATCCACCCCAATTGCTGTGTGTCACAAAAATCAACGCCGCCTTCCGAAACGCTGTCAAATAATTTGGCTGGAAATTTCTCCCGACGTGTTCGGTGAATTCCACACACCACACCGCATCAACAGTTCTTTCTGGCCACCATGGTCCCCGGCTAAGATCATGTTCGGTGACAATTTCTTTTGGAATTATAGATTGTTCCACGGCATCGTGACTTCCTTCGACGCAGTGCTTTGTGTTTTATTGTTGTGTTCAAACAAACGTGTCAACTTAATGCTTTGCTGATTGATCGTCAATAAAAGGGATACCTCGCCTACCATCAGTTTCGTCAATGCAAGTTAAATGGAACTCACCACGTAATCTAATTCATGAGCCAAAAACCAAGCAGTCGAAATACCCCTTCCACAACCCACATCCAACACTGATTTGATACCCAACTGAGAGATCATATGTTTCCACAGGGTAGGACTGACACCCAAAACATCAAACTCGGTGAATCCCCCTTACACGGAGCAAAATATTCATTCAAGCAATGAGATTCTACATTAGATTTCATTTGGAATTTCAGTTCGACGCCGAGGACAAAGACATATTATCGTCTTTCAACAAATTTCAGCAGTCTCCTTACCGAGATGAGGTTTATCGCCTTTTCCCCCATAAAATTCACGCCTTATAGAACTCTCTTCTTCGTCTGATATTCTCTGCGAAAGAAAATGAACAAGGAATGAAAACCCGTACTTCAACATGAGATAACACCAGTTTACTTCGTTCTATTCTTACTCACCACCGATGGAAGAGCCACAGCTTTACCCCTTGGAATTTTCATTCCAATCTCTGACATGTTATCTAGTCCTTCGTCACCCGCGATGCTTCTCAGACCGGGAGATGCCGACAATGACAACGACGACGACGCCTCGGAAGGCAAATGCGGTGCGTCTCCGCCAATGACGCCGGTGTTGGCATTGCTGGATTGATTCACTGCTCGATCGTGAAGCGAGAGGTAATTTTGGACCAGGTTGGCTGCGAGGAAGAAGATGGCGCACGCGTTGATGATGATGCTAGCGGTGGGGGAAGCGATGGCGCGAGGTGCGGCCATGGTAGTGATTTTTGATGCTATTGTATTTTTGTAGTCATAGGTTTGATCGATTCAACTTAAAACTTCTTGGTATCTCTGAAATTGGTGTGTTTTGCAAGATCCAACGGCAACAGAAGCAACAACAACAAAAGTCTGGAAAATTTAGGTCCTCGCTTTCTCTTGAAATTATATCTTGTGACAATATGGTTACGAGGACTTGGATATACTGTTCGTAGTAATAGTCTCTAGATTGTATCGAACGGTATCGTAGAAGTACTATAATGATTTTATGAAGAGAGACGACGAACGAGAGAGACTGCAAAATGTCTTGTTTTCTCAAGAGAACAGGGCGCAGAGAAGAGTTAATATTTTTTTTAGGCGATAGAAAAAATAGAAATTCTTTCAGGATTTTTTTACTTTCTCTCGGCTCATGAAGTTTGACCGGCGCAACATAGTTTCCTAAAATCGTCATCATCGTCATGAAAAGATTGTTGATTAGACACCGGAACGTGGTGTGGTGCTACAATTTTAGAACATTGCGTAAAGAGATAAAATTAAGATTATGGCAGATCACTGCCATGCTATTTTGTACTGTTTCGCTTTTCTGTTACTAAAACCATGCACGTACGTAGTTCTACGTGCTCCTTCTGTGTACTGTCATTTTGCTCTTACTGTTTTGTTTCGTCCTCCAACAAAGATAAGGTTACTCGCAAAGGCGCCAAATCCTCGATATTCAGCTTTCATTCCCTCAGAGACTGGCAGCCGGAATGGCGAAAGTAGCAATAAGAACCACCCCTGCGGCGAAAGTGTAGATATTTGCTGGCAATCACTGGAAGGAGTTGAAGACGATGAAACTTCACGGTGGGAAAGGGGGGCGCTTTCGCGTGCCGCATAAAAAACAAAAGCCTCAAATCAATCATCTTCCGGAATGGAACAAGCGGCAACTATCAAGGCCGCTACCGCAATCACTCTCACAGGCAGGAAAGGTCGTACATAATTCAGAAGTGGATGAGTCGTGGAATCGCGTTCAAATGGCGCTTCGAAACCGTGATTCTTGGGACGTATTTGAATCATTGCTGTCTATTGTGAAATTCGTTGACGATTCCAACGAAATTAGTTCCTATGTGGATGATTCTGCCTCTCATTTGAGATATCTGATTGATATGGAACTTGCCATAGGGTCACTTGCAATTATTAATCAGAACATTGACTTAGTCGGCAGTGGTGTGGAAAAAGAGGGATTCAACAAAGACAAATTTCATCCAGTTTTGGACGAGGCAGTCATTTTCTGTGGAAGCGGCGATCGACATTCCAATGTGGTCAAACGAATGATACAGAAGTCTCGCAATGATCAACAGTCAATTAATACTGCGGCACCCGGAAATTCAAATGGCAAACCTCCGCTGTCATGTCTTTCAGAACGTGAATTAAATATGATGGAAAAATTTTGGGATGACTTTGAAAATCAGGTTCTTTGTCGAAACACAACAGAAGCATTTTTGATTCTTTACCAAATCGTCGTTACTTGGGATAGAAAAAATTGCCAATGGATGCCCGGTGTAAAGGAAAAGATCAGGTCGATTCTACAGAACGATTCAAAACTTGATGCCACCACGATGAAAGCACTTTTGAAATGTTGTGAGAAAGAAAATAATCGCCATACCAAGTTAATGAAAAAACTCCTGACAAAACTAGATCAAAACGAGTTTGATCGATTCGATCATAGCAATTCTTGGAGCAGGAAGCCAAAGTTCAGAAAAATAGACGTCCTTCCTCTCCACTATGATAAAATCCTTCAATCTCTACGTGACAATCATTTGGAGAACAGCAATATTCCGTCATGGGATCTACTAAAACGGTCGTATCTTCTATCCAAACTCGAAAACCACCACCTCTCGCTTCAACAACCTCCGACTTGGATCAATAACACCACTGGTATTTCCAGTCTTCTTACAACATTGAACAAAATTCATAATTCAAAATCATCTGTCCCGATACAGCTGGATAATATGGTAGCTTTTGACTCGGAGTGGTACTCAACAACCGGCAGTGACACAAATCTTTCCACCATTCAATTTGGAATTCTTCAAGGTGACGGAGTGCCTCATGCCTGGGTTGTGGATTTGCAACAACATAGTAATTCCAGTGCTCATCAAAAGAATGACGGAACGACACTACTAGCGACTGGAGCAACATCGAAAGGGGTGGCAGAGGAAGATTTCCATTCGGAAGAACATAATGAGTATCCAACGGCAACTCGCGAAATGTTGAAATGGCTCTTCCTCGAAAGTGACATAAATCTCATCGGATTTGCTTGCTACCATGACTTACGTATGATCTCATCATACATAGGAGAGGAAATTTCTGTGTCGTCGACTCGGTTTGTGGACATGCAACTACTTGCTGCAAAGGAAATGATGGCTGCCGAATGTGACGATGACAATGATGATTCATACGAATTCTCGCCATCATCCTTGCCGGGGTTGAAATCATGTTGTTCATATTTCCAGGTGCAAACAACTTGCAACAATCCTAAACAGCTGCAGGGAACACAAGAACCATGGACGCTTTCGAAAGCGGAGCAATGTTCTGATTGGTCTCAAAGGCCGTTGAATAAAGATCAGCTGGAGTATGCTGGCCTCGATGCTGTCGTACTTTTAGTACTTTTGGCGGAGATAATTCGATAGTACGTGAATATAATGAAAGTTTACAACTATTAAAATCGGAATTATAATTAAACTGGATCATCGAACGTTGTGTCAGAATTCTGCGAGATACATTTTTTTTCATTATCTTCGCAGGGGATCCTGGTCATGAAATGATAGCTCAATTTTGGGTTCCAACGTTCACACCATATAAAACTGCGAAGCCTCAAAAGTCTCTGGCGTTAAGAGAAAATGTTAGGGTTTCGATTCATTTTTAAATGATCTATCTTCATAACAAAGTAGACTAACAGTTGAACTCCGCCACAAAAATAACGGACGAAGTACAATGAAAACGTGCCAACCTTAGAGTGGTGAGCTGTAAAATGCAAGGAGGAATCTGAATTATTTGACTTATTTACACCCTAGATTTGCATCAATTCACCCAAATAAAAAGGAAATACCCCTGCCGTTCGGTGAAACGGGAAAATATAATAGTAACCCCAATAAAATAATGCAAGTATAATTTAAAAAGCGCGGACTCGCATAGGATGAAATAAACTGAACAACAAGGTTCGTCGCAGATGTTCAAGTTATCGAAGTAACTCCTCGCTCCCTGCAATGGTCGCAATCGGTCTGACAGCACAATTTCATAGAATATGATAAAAATAGGAAACTTTTTGTCCACATACGCATTCATTCACACATTCCGGTACGCCACACAAAACATAAATGTGGGGTCAGTCAAATCTCGAGGAATTACGCTCTCGTCACCAAGTGTGTTTTCTTTCATTTTTTCCCGCTGAATATACCACAGCATTAATAAAGGAATAATACCTCTTCGAAAAAGGACACTTTCGACAGAATAAGTACCATTGACCAAGTCCTGAAAACGACTTTTTCTTTAACCCAGCTGAGGGAAGCAAACGATCAAGAAATCTTAATCTCAAAAAAATAGGCACGCCATGTTTCACATATTCCCCACAAAATAAGCATCCCTCAGGAAAACTTCGTAGATCATCCAGCCAAACAACTCCTAAACGCCTCTTCTACTTCTACCACGACATTTTTCAATGAAAACAACGTTTTCCAAAGATGATATAGATAGCTAACAAATCGATTTGGTCCAACATGACACTAGTCCCAAACCTGAAATCTCAAAATAAGTGACGGCTCCCCAATGATTCAAATAAATCATGTTCACTGTTCCACTTCTGTCTTTTCCATAACAATCGAACCTAAACACAGTTGCACTCATGGCAAATAAATGATGTAAAAAGATCACCCAAAGAAACTTCCAAGTCATGTTCAAAGAGACATTTCACCCTCCAAAACAAGTTAGTAAGGACGATCCCTGCGGACTTCTCGATTAACTCTTCCACCCTTTCCTCCTCTACCTCCACGACCTCTCCCTCCCCTTCCACCCGCACTGCCCCCAACTCTTTCAAATCCCCGCCCCCCTGAAACAGCCATACTACCATTGATCATGTAATTACTTCCGGGAATAACTCCGTTCATAACACTTCCACCTCTACCGGGAGGTCCCCCATAAGGGCGATGGGGAGGGGGCGGTGGTGGCGGTGGCGGTCCCCTTCCCCCTATACCATTCATACTTCCCATTGGTCCATTGGTAATATTACTGAAAATGGCACCTTTCCTTGTATCTGCATTGCCGTAACCATTGCCGTTAAGTTTACCGCGTTGTGCCCGATAGTCGTTGTTGTAACCTTGTCGAGTAGAGCTGCCATTCATTCCGTTTGTATTACGACTGGGATTTCCAGGAGGAGGTGGGGGAGGAGGTCCATTCATTCCATTGTGAATCATTGGAGGGACTCCTCCACCAACGGGATAAGGCCGCATTGGCGGGGGTTGTTGCATGGTCGACGGTTGTTGATTTTGCGGTTGATGAGGCATGTGCGGGGCGTTTGGTCCTTGTCCTTGGTTGTAATTCGATGAATATTCAGTGCCGGTTGGAACCAGCATACCACTTTGATATGACAGGTGCTGCTGGGGGTGCTGGAGTTGTTGCGGTTGCTGTGGGTGACTAACGGGTGGCTGGTAGGGATGAGGAGGAGGAGGAGGATGCGGTTGCTGTGGCTGGGGCTGGTATTGCTGTGAATGAGGTTGTTGTTGTGTTTGCTGTTGTTGTGGATAAGAAGGCTGCCCTAGAGCAGGAACAACGTATGGAGGTGGTTGAGAGTACGAAGCTCCTACAAGTTGTTCAGGTTGTGAATGAAGAGTCTGTTGACCATACGGAGCGGCTGGCTGCTGAGACTGCGTCAAGGAGTGCATTGACGGGGGTGACGGTTGAGAGTACCCAGTAGGGGTTACTGCAGGGGTATGATATCCCGTTGGTTGTGCGGGCTGTGCATATTGCGCGCCTGTTGCAGTTGATTGATTTGAATAGGGTTGCTGAGAATGGTATGCATATTCAGGGTGCTGTGCCGTTGATGCGCTTGCTGCAGTGAGAGAAGAAGGGTTAGGCTGATTTTGAGGTACATATCCATTATTTCCATTTTGAGCGTACGCCCCCGCTCCTGGTAATTGGACTTGACTCGGATACGAGGAATATGCAGTGGAACCAGGCTGCGACTGAGCCCCGTAGGAATTCTCCGCCGATAGCGGTTGCTGAGCATATGCCCCCACTGTTTGTTCTGCGGCATATTGCCCTTGTGAATATGCTGAATAATCGGCCACGGGCGCCCCCAGAAACGAAGTGGCAGAGCCGGCATTCAAATTTTGAATTTGACTCTGGTTTTGATTCTGCCTCGAAGACGCCGCCCTCCTCTCGTCGTGCCTTGCCACGTAAACGTCCTTCCTCCCCATCATGGTGATTTTATTATTGGGAAATGCATTCACATACTTTTCCACGGCCATGGCCCCCTCGTGATTCATCATGAACATGAAGCCGTATCCTTTGTGTGGCTGTTTCTGCGCATCATTTCCAACGCCGCCGCTACTATTTTTACTTTTGTCATTTACGCGACTCGCCACCAAATTCACATAATTCACTGCTCCGAAATGTTGTTCGAACCATGCTTTTATCTGCGGCGCCGTCATGCGGAAGCCGACGTTGGCGAGAAAGAATTTATGGGTTTCGTCGAGGGGAGCGCGGGGAGTATCGATCGATGGGTTGCTTTGTTGGGCGGACATATTATTTGCAATTTGAAAGAGTTTATGACTGGATTTTAAGAGTGATATGTTGAGTGCTTAATTCTGTTTTGGCGAAGAAGTTTGTCGTGTTATTGAGAGGTTATGGCTTGCCTCATTGTGGCCGTGAATCACGGTAGAAAGAGGAGGCACGAGTGTGTATTAGAGGGCTTTTCCTATGAGATTGATGTGATATTATCGTTTTTTCCAAAAAAATTGGTCCAATCTAGAATTACATTTTTTTGTTCAAAAGTTTTCAATATATAAATACTTTTTTATCAACAGGGGAGTAGTCTTTCTTACTGCTTACTACATTTCAAAAGAATGCACCACGTAGGAATGAGTTGAGCAAATTATGAATTATGACGGATTTTTGACATGCCTTGTTGAGTTCCCCAGGCCAAGGCCAGCTTCGAGTAATTTGTACTGTACTTGACGGTAGCAGCTGACAGTCTGTGCATCGTACGGTGTGCGTTACCTTGCGCTCTCTCTATGTGTGTTACTTACCGCGACATCACATCCATCTCGTATTTCTTTGAAACGACGCAGCAACCATGGTCAAGGTACGAGATTCTTTATGATTGGGACGATGAGATGGATAGAATCGGGACCGGATCGCGGCGGAAAGTTACCACCTGCGGTGGCAATACAGGCGGCTATCTATGCTCTTGGTTAAATAACTTAGCAGTGAAATGGGAAATGGGGTTTCCATCGGCTTCGAACGGACCAAGTCCAACGAAGGTTACAGACCCTTAGGAGATGGTAACATAGTCCAGGATGTGTTGTCATCTCGCACATGAAGCAGCCGTGAGAGAGTTACTGCATTTCAGATTATTTTCGGTAGCGTTGACTCCGGGCGTGGAGGCGCCATCGGATTTTCTATAACGCTCTCTGCTTGGATTGTCTGCGTTCCTCGTGGCTTCCCGAGTTGGGATCCAATTTTCTCGGACGCGTTGGGATTGCGTCGAATTTATCCTATCACATTTTGAAATACTTCAC
>JALLPE010000751.1:0-14949 GCA_036940025.1 Conticribra weissflogii | reverse complement strand
AACGAAAAAATATTTTTTCGATTCATATTACAGGTCAGGAATTTTCATTTACCTGGTGGGGGATCGTATCAGGAATGTTCTGGGTTCCTGCTGGGGCTTTCAATATTTTCGCCATTCGGAATGCCGGATTGGCAGTCTCACAGGGAATTGTTTCGTCGTCCATAGTGATGGTGAGTAAATAGCCGGACTCCGTGCTGTAGAAATATGACATTCTTCTAATTTCATGTACACATTACACATCGGTTAGGTCTCTTTTATTTGGGGAAATTTGGTCTTCCGGGAAGAAGTGCAAAGTCAACCAGTCGCATATTTTGCAATACTACAAATCATGGCAGGATTATGGGGGATGAGTTATTTTTCTTCGGTAGAGTCGTCTTCGCCTCAGCATAGTGATTCTGACGTTGACGGAGACGAAAAAGCAGATTTAATGCTGAACGATGAAGAGGTAGACGAGGATTTTGGAAATGAGCCGTCTCCACTGTCGGAGCCCCTCGAAATATCTGACGAGAGAAAGTCATCCACAAAAGGCAGGGCTATTCTCATTTGTGGAAAAACGTATCAACGCCGCTATGTGGGATTATGCAGTGCTTTAATTTGCGGAATTTGGGGCGGAAGTTGTTTGGTTCCAATGCATTATGCGAAAGGAGAAAACACTTCGGGACTTGGTTATGTTATCAGCTTCTCCGTCGGGGCGTTAGTTGTTACTATTTTCGCTTGGGTGTGTCGTTTCTCTTATCATCTCGTGAAATTAAGGAGTTTGTGGGAGGCATACGAGATTTTACCGCCTTTTCATTTAAAAGTTATGTGGCTCCCTGGGGCTATCGCTGGATCAGTGTGGAGTCTAGGAAACGTAGGTTCAATTGTGGCTGTGAAACATCTGGGACAAGGTGTTGGTTATTCAGCGTCGCAGGCAGCACTTCTTGTATCTGGGATGTGGGGTATGTTCTATTATAAAGTGAGTGTGCTTAGATTATCAATGTTGAGCAATCGCATATTTGTTGCAATTGGTTCAAGCCTTCTTTGTGCGGATTCCCTTTTCTTATCTTCCCTTATTAGGAAGTTACGAATCCAGTTACAGTTGTGAAGTGGTTCTTGTCGGCCTTCGTCACGATTGGAGGGATTTTGTTACTGGGATACGAGAGTCACGTTGAAAATTGAAAAGGAAAATGGATAAATGATTTTTGTTGCTTAACTACTCTGGATGTAAGATAGGACACTACTAAATACTAGCTGTAAGGAAAGGAACAAATGACTATCTAATCGATAGAGAGAATGTATCCGCAGTGAACGAAGAAATATTGTTCAACCTAGCTCTTTCGTTCGAGAGACCAGATTTTGTTGATGAATTGTTCGACAATTTCGCTGTCCTTCGGCCTCGACTCACGAAAAATCTGGAACCCCGTCGGGAGAGATGGCTAAGTTCGCGTAGTACAACGACTTTGTCATCAGCTTGAATCTTAGATGCTTGTTCGTGAATTTTCACCTTGTGACGGTAATCGATCACGGAAGATATTAACTTTTCCCGTAAGCCTTCTATCGCCATTCCGGGTGGAATTTTAGACACCAACGACGACAGATCAGCCCCGCAATGGGCGGCGGCTTCCAGGAGTGATCCAAAAAGAGAACCACTGCTTGTTTGTTGTTCGGTATCATCAAAAGCCGGTGGAGAGGTGCAATAATTTACTAAAATGTCCCACAAAATACCAGTATGTTTCTTATTCCTTTCTGCGAACGAAACTGCCAAGTATAAGCTTCGCAATCCTCTCAAATAAAGATCTAATACTTCTTTTGCATCTTCTTCGGTATCACGACCAAATTTTTCTACAACGAAAGCAAGTTCCCGTGCAAAAACTGGATTTTCGATGCGGCCCCCGCGGTGTGATTCTAACATTTGTCTCACATTTTCTGCCTGTAATCCAGCATGTGGAAGTACAGCCTGAAGAAAGAGACACAATATATTTTGAATCATCTATGAGAACTGATAGAATCATCGAATGATCAGAAATGTGCAAGTACAGGGAATCACCTTCAGAAAAGCCATGAAAGGCGTTTCTTTGTCAACTTCTGCGAAGGAAGTGGCATCGGTTTTCCATCTACTTCCATTCTCTTCGGCAAAATCGACAAAAAGAGAAAATTGGATCCGATGAAGATCAGTAATCGAAATCGATGGCACCGCGGTTGTAGGGAACTTCACGTATAATTCAGGTTTGCGTGTGAACACCTGATGCAAGAACCAATACAACAACTTCGGCCGCGGTTTCAATTGACTCGCCACCAAATCAAGAGGAAGATTAGCTCCTGCGTATACTAATTTTTCCTTACTTTGGTCGTCAACAGAAGAGTCGTTAGGAGGTGAAATGCTCTCAATCAAAAAATTCCCTGCCTTGTTAAGGCCGACTAATCTGATCAATGAAGTGATGGGTGGTTCTACATGAGCATCACTGGCGCTCTCAACAAAATCGTAATTTCTCTTCACAAGAATCGGGTAGAGTTGATGGATTTCTATCAATGATAGAACGTGATCATACTTTCCAATGTCCGATTCACCCAGGTGCCTAGCAGACTCTGGTTGCAGAGATATAGGTGAATTCACCATTGCAACCGCAGACTCTTCCAAGGAGGAAAAAGGAGTAGTAACGAAATGACACCCAAGAGCCAGGTAATATCCTAGAGCTTGATCAAACCTCTCCCTCATCAATTCTAATTCGGCCAATGCTTCAACTGCAACAGACAGAGGAGGATCCAATGCACCAATCTTGACGGGCGCCAAGTAATCATCGCCGTAGTCGTTTGAGTAAGTTGCGTGTAGTCGTTGTGAAAAGCGGAAGGAGAGGTGATCGACGTCAAACAAAGCGTCGCTGGAAGAATCAAGACTTTGTCCAATGGACGTGTTTCGCACAGATGATGCAGAAAATTGAGTCCCGGACAAGCAGCCAAACGCAGTTTGACTAATCCTTCTATTCAAATCTTTCTCCGCCTGCTGTATGAATGAAGGTACACTCTGATTGGTAGAGGTAGGTAGCCACATGTTCCACCGTCGACTTTGATTACAATATCGGTGCAATTGGATGCTAGAGCATGAAAGAGAATCACAAAGCATTATGCACATAAGAATCAATCGGGCACAATATGCATATTGAAATGAGTCGCTAAAGGGCTCACCGTCTACGTAGTGCGTACGTGTTACCCCAAGCACGGAGGGTTTCCAAGAATAAATCGGCCATCTTTTCTCCCAAGTTATAATTCATGCTACCGTTACCTTCAAGTTTGTTGTTACAAGAGTCTTCAAGCATTTTTTCCAGTGTCATCTCGAAAACAAAGGCCGGTAACGCTGGATCTTTGATGAAATGAAAAGAAAAGCAAAGTTATCAGCGTTATTTTTTCATACAACTTGAAAATCATTTTAGCACTCACCTCTAACAGGAATGTGATCCCGAATCAAGAAGAGACCGCCAGGAATTCGTGCAAATAGAAATATCCATCGCTGCCACATTCTTGCATCTCCACCAAGCAGTATGGGCATTGTTTGTGAGGCAATTTTCAAACGTGCAAATGAGAGGGCACGCTGGGGTCGATTTCTTCCCAGCCGAAGCAATGCTATGAAGTATTCGTCCACAAGTTGGTCTAATGCATGCCGTCTCACTTCTCTTCGATGAGCCAGAGCATATTTCAAAGCCAGTGCTGGTTTTCGCATCGATCGAGCATAGGATATCAAGTCGTCGATATCTCTTGTTTGTACAAGACAGATGTCATAGCTGCAAATTATAACCATGGTCGGAGAAGGCGATGCCAGTGGAGGTTGATCGGACAAAAGAATATCATTGATTGGCGCTGACAGTGCAAAGACGTAATCATCACTACAGATGCTGCTGATTGAAGATGTGGATTGATCGTCGTCTTCGATGCTTTTCCTTTTTACTACATGCGCACTCTCGATGTCACCAGTCAACCCAATGGAACACACATCTTTGCTCATGTTCCAACGAAGGTGAAAGTCGAGAAATATTCCATCGGTACTGTTAAACGGTAAATCCGAATCAAAAGGGGCAAGTCCTCTTCTAACACTTTCTTTTTCTGTTTCATCCATCGCTTCTGATTCTGCAGCTTCGTCCATTCTTGGAATGGCAAATGATGACAAGAGATTGAATTCTAATGCATTCGCCGCAATTATTCCATTGATTTTGTTTGAATATGATGGGTTGATTGGTTTCAAGAGCTGCAGTTTGTCGTTTGAAATTGATTTGCCATCTATGCGGTTGATAACCTGAAGTTCTAGGACATTGTCTCCCCCAGCGAAATCATTGTCTCGCATCATGTCTGAAGTGTCGTCTTTCTCCGCCGTTCCGTCGAAAGTTTGCGAATATTCCACCGATGAGGGAAGAAGGCCAAGCACTGCAACGTGTTTTCCGTCGATTGGAGTCAATCCACATGCCACGCAATCCAACTCCCATGCCATTGTACATTCCACTGTTTTCCTCTTCGGTTTTGGTGTCGAATCGTCTTTCGACTTTGAAGACGCCACCACGACCTCCCGTATGAGCATAGCCATCAAACAGTCGCCCCATGCAATTAACAATGAGTCAGATCGCTCAAATACAAGAGATGGTCGTAATGCAGATATGGTAGGGTAGAGGTTGGTACGAGCGCCAGTTGGTCGATCGATGTGAGCCACTCGAGACATGGATTCGATGTCAAAGAGTCTCACACCGCTATATTGATGATCGTTCGTCGGTTACAGGTTAGCATTCGTTTGTTTTCTTAATGGATACCACATTACCTTCAATGGAGTCATACAAAGCAAAACTCACCTCGAATCTGCCCACGCAACCATACCACCTCTCCAGGTAACAACCTCAATGCCATTCTGATCCCCAGCATAAGAAGACGAACTGGCCCCCATTCCCTGATACAACACCGAATCCACCTTTTTGGCGCTCACTGCACTTCCAGATGCACTACTACTGCTGGTACCCCCGCCTACGCCTCCTCCTCCAAAAAAGGAAGTGAAACCGGATCCTATCCCTGCAGTCACTCCGCCCCCGATTTGAAGTTTTGACAAAATTAGTCGTCCATCATCGAATCCGACGATGACAGCACGTTCTTTTCGACGACCGTAGGATGGATCCAGAGCCATGCATGTTGGATGAGAGAGCGGTTCCGTTGGAGGAATCTTTTGCGGATCGGCGTAAGTGAATCTCACTGTCGATGCCGGAGGCTTGATCAGAGTGAACGGCGGTCGCCATTGACGGTGTTTTCTTTTTTCTTTATTGGTATTTGCGGCTGTGTCTTCCTCTAAAATGGACGCTGTCGTCGAACCACCAGCAAATGACGATAAAAATGACGCGAATTTGAGAGCACTCTCGCCACCTCCAACTGCCACCGATGTGGAGGCCAAAGGAACGCGCCTCGATTGCCTCCCCCACACCAACGGACCAAATATTGCAACATCTCCTATGATATTCAAGGCGCAAAGGTAGGATGAGGTAGAATCAAATGATAGTGACACAATCTTGCTCTGTTCATCTTGTTGAGTGCCGTTGCTGCTGTTGCTACTTCCACCCATACGAAAATGTTGTTGCTGTTGCTGCTTCACTCTCGCAGCCGACGAAGATGGATTCACAAACCATGCTCCGGAATCTTCCGCCGAGGATCCAAAGTGAACCGATCCCCCTGACAGAGCATCATAAAGACGTACGGTTCCATCTTCGAATCCGAGAGCCATAACGTGAAATACTTTGGTCGTGGCTTGATCCACTTCTTCGTCATCATTGTATTCTTCCCCTTCCGAAGTGGCAGAACCATAATTGTTGTTGTATTGCTCCCCTGCGATACTAGATTTTCCCGTATCGCCATGTCTGGAACTCGAAAGTATTGTCGAATCTTCATAACTATTTGTCGCATTCAAAGATGCAGATGGCCGAATAATGATTCTTCCCATGGCAGAACACGTAATTTTCGTGGACAAAGTGGGATGTGAAGGCGACGAGGAGTTCCCATCACGCGGAAGAGCCCCCATGATCCTGGCGTATTTCAGAGGAGGCATGGGGAGAGGTCGGCCGTCGTCGTCATCTTGGTAGGAAAATTGAGAATTTTCTTCGTCGTCTTCGTTCTCTGACGAAGAAAATTCTTCAAAAGATTCCGTTGCGGTATCGTCGGATTCGCCGTTCTCGCCGTCATCATGTTCGCGATCGTTGTTGCTCTCATCGTCGATGGATTTCTGCCCTTGTGGCACATCGTCATCACTGGCATCTTTGAATTTAATAGTTTTTCCCGACACAGAGAGTTTTTCTTCCCGGTCCCCTTCGCTGGTGGCTCCTTCTGTAGACCCTTCCGTTTTGGATATTTCACCATTGCCGTCGCCTTGAACTTCTCCCATTCTTCCCTCGGCTTCAAGATTTGTTATCCTGATCAATAGCAAGCACTAACAATAGAAGAAAATCCGTACCATTTTCGGGATTTGAGACGATATCTTAAGATGATGCGGTGTTAGCCTCTAGACTCCTTACACAATTGTGACAGTTTTCGTCGCAGTCATCATAATTTTTTTGTTTTTTTTTCATGTTGCATTTGATGTTTAAGTTTTGTATTGCACGCCACCGTACAGGGAAGTGTCACTCATTCGCTCTCTCTATCTCTGTCTCTCTCTAGAAAGAGAGAGACAAAGGACAGAGTGCTCTGATTGCTCACGACGATTTTTGAAATATTAATACGAACAGTATAATATATGGCATCGTCAAGATAATCGGCCGATCCTGTATAGAGAAATTCAATTAAGACGCAAAAAATTAACAAAATGATTAACCCCATGTACTTCAAACTTTGAGTGAATATTTGACTGTGTTGTATTCTTTTCGAACAACATCACAGCAATGACTAAATACTAATGCAATTATTAGGTACTAGGTACTGAAATGAAATCATTCATGTAAATGAGGTTTGTTTCAGGTCATAGAAGAGGCAATCTGCAAAATACAACGCATCATCTCTGGACAAAAATAATTATAGAATTTTGTAACGTAAACCGCGTTATTGGGAGCGCTTTCCACCGAGAAACAAACTAGCCCCCGCTGCCACGGTACCCACCAGGGCCATGGCCAGAATGGATTGCTTCACCCGATCATCACCACTACTTTGTTGCATCATTATGCCCTCATCCTCCAATTCTTTTTCTGCCTTTCCTCCGCCCACCGCATCCCGTTTCTTCTTTCTTTTCGATTTTTTGTCATTTCTGTTTTCCTGCGCTTCCTTTTGCAGCTTGGCTCCTTCTTCCGTACCGTATATGTTCTCATCCACGGAATGCAATCGCTTCTGTTGTCCTTTCCCTCCTCTTAGGATTTCTGCCATTTTTAGCTCTTGATCTTTGTTTTGTTCTTTGATTCCCTGGAGAAATTTCGTCATGGATTCGTGTTTCTCCTACACAAGAAAAACGTGATAGATGATTTTATTTTTGAATTTCGGTCGGTTTTCGTGAATTTAATTGAAAAATCCCGATAAAATTGGAGAATTATAGGTGGAACAGTAAACAGTAATGAACCCACTCCGGTCATGAGCCTTCACGAGTCCTCGGCGGTAAAAATGCCAAAAAAATCCTTCCCATTCACTGGGCACTAGGCACTCACCCGGCTATTTTTTATGTTTTGTGAATAATTCTTTTGAAGCTCCTTCTCGAACTCTTCGTCGGTCGGAGCATTCTTGTACCAGTAATATGCTGTGGAATAATGTAATTTCAAAAATTATTATTGCAATTGGAATTTTAGGTTGTATGGACACATGAGTGATAAATGGACGTTGCTCGCCTGTTCGCATCCACGAAGACCGTTGATGTGGCTAACGGGCTGAAAGTCAATCGATCTCACCATAGATTGTTCCCGGAATAAATGCCACTCCATAGACAAAGACATGTATCGGAATGCGGAATCTGGGTTTGGAAGCCATGGTTTGGTTGCTGTCCTAATCTGAACTAAGAAAGTGAGAATGGATATCGTTTTTAGCAGTCTTCGATAGATGACGTGGGCTCCGCACTCGAAATGGATGGTGGACCAGCTCATCATAAAAAATAATATGTTCATTCCTGTAAAAATTGATGGAAAAGATATTACGTGAAAAGGGGGGGCTTACAATTTTTAGCGCGAAACGCGAACTATTTTTCTACTGCAGTACATCTCAAAAGATCTCATAGCATTATTACCTCACAATGTTCAATACTCATCACCGTTGTTGATCAAAAACCAATATTGTACTGGTCGACTCTCTAGAGAGCATATTATCGTGAAGAGAATAATTCAGTTCTAGACAACCAAACGAACCTGCTAAACAAGCTATATTGGCGCCTCCAGCATCTAACTGCATCATCATAATCTGACCTCTCTGCGTTTCCGAGAGCCACATCAACAGCATCGTCCACAACTCAGCCGACCATGGCCGTCGGCACCATCCGCCATGGCAGCGGCCCTCCCGTCGACGAATCCCCCCTTGAAGAATTCATCCGCACTCTTTCCCAACTCCCCGCCGAAGAATGGCAAAAACGCATCGCCGCGTTGGAATCGCTTGTGAAATCCATACCCGATCATTCTACCAGCGCCAACGCCGAAGATGGAGACATTGGGACGGCGTTTCCGGTGACTCCTTCGTCTGCCCCCCGTGCTGATGGAGGGGCAGGTGTCGCCGCTGCAAAGAATGTAAATGCCGTGGTTCCATGGTACAGGTCTTCCAGATCCGTTAGAAAATTGGCCTCTCCGTTGAAAAATCTGATTTTGGATGCTCGCTCCGCTGTGGTGAAAGAAGCGACAGAATTGATTGGAACGCTAATGATTGTCAAGCTGCAGCCCCTGCCTGCGGCTGTGGAAGCTATTGGTGGCGGTGGCGAAGGGGGGGATAATAAAGTGGGAAGTGACGATGGTGATGCTTTGAAAACACCTTCGAAACCAAAACATAACGATCAGACTCCTCCGGCATTTGTGGGTCGACTTTTGTTCAAAGATTTAATTGTTCCGATTCTGCAACTTTCCGCCCAAACCGTGAAAGTCATTCGATCTTATGGAGTCAGCATGATGCTAGATACCATGCCTCATTGCCGCGTCAAATCTTCTCTCGTTATTTTGTTGGAAAAGATGAGGTCGGACAAAAACCGTAATGTCAGAGAAGACTGTGCAAGATATTTGAGATGTGTATTGGAAACCTGGCCTTGGGACGATGAATCGTCTCAGGACATTATGATTACAACTTCGAGAAAAGAGGAGCGCCTTTCCATGGATTCGGCGCGGCAAGTGGGGAATGGTTTGGGAAGAGCTCTGTCGGACCCGGCGCAACCAGTTAGAAACGAAGCGAAACGCGGATTTCAAGTCCTATTTCAGCGATTTCGATCTGTGTGGAATGAAGTTATGAGGGCAGGAGTAATTCGAGACGTACGTCTCCGGAAAACTTTACTGGAGGCTGCAGCAAAATCAGATGGTGGTAATTTGTTTGAAGATATTGCTTCTTTGGATGATATGTCTTTGAATAGTCTAGGCCAGGGATCTTTTGCCAGTATGAAGAGTGGGACGTCCTATAGATCATATGCATCTCGGGGAATGAGCGTCAGGTCCAACCAACCCGGTGGTGGTGGAAGTCATCACCACGTAATTCCATTGGTGATTGGGACTCCTCAACAGCGGCCGAAACCTCGATATGGACTTTCTGACTCGTCTCCCAGTTATTTGAGAGGAACTGCCGCCTCCTCCACGAGAGTGGCAGAACGCGAAAAATATGGATCGTCTCCATCTCCAGCTAAAGCGGCTCATGATTATTCTGCAAATGTTTACGTTACAACAACCGGTCAGGTCATGGCTACACCCAGCCCTCGTTCCAAATTTCATAAGCCAACCCCAATCGGCAATGATGGAGAAGGTAATACGACCACGCAACCGTTCGCTTCGCTGTTGAGAACTCCTCAACATCCCCGATCATCCTCCCGTACCACAACTGCGTATACTTCAAGTGCTACTCCGTCCCGTGGACACCATGGCAAGGAATATGACGAAAAATCATCAAAAGTGCTCAGAAAACGATTAAGTTGCAGAATTACTGGTATTGTGCCCATGGCGGGAAGCTCGGGTGATGACTGGAACAATCTCACCAGTATCAATGAATCAGATGATAATGATGCACAAAAGAATAGCGAAGATGGTAGTGGAGCAGAAATTGCGGCGGTGGCAATGGAAGTCCTTGCGGCACACTTGTCTCATTTGGAAAAAATGGAAACTGAGGTTGCTGTGGAGAAAAAGCTGCTTCTTGACTTGGGGAAGCAGTTCGGCATATTGGACATTAAAGGTTTGAAGGGTTCACACTTCCATGGTCATCTTGCCACCCTATCAGAGGAACAAGTTTGTGACTACTTTGAATCTGTTCATGTTTGCGCAGACCAGCAAAGGATATCATGTGAGAAACTGTTGAAGGAAATGGAAAACATCAGCAAAGGAAGTGAGCCATGCAAAAACTCAGTTGACACTGTTGAAAAAAGGGAATTGGCGCAATCACCCATGAATGGAATTCATCTGGACACAGTACAGAAGGAACTAGACGATTTGTTCGATGATTAAATTTGCGAGATGGCTATCGATACTGGATTTTATGAATTCATTTATCACTGCTAGGTGCTCTTTCATATTTAGCAATAATAATTTGGATATTTAAATCATTTTATGCAATGCAAGTTTACTGCTAACTCTTTCCATTCAAAGGGGTAGTCTCGGTTTGGGGGATAGAAGAAGACGATTCCATTGATATGTGTCTTTTGTGATACCTGTTTTGTCCGCTTAAGAAGTAAGACACAACTAGCCCGACGATAAAGCCACAAATTGCGGTGAAAATAGAAAATCCGTAAGAAGCATGAGTGCGCTCAGGGTGATCGCCTTCGAACGGGCCGGTAATGGTTGCTGCGATATCTTGACGCATTGGAAATTGAGGGAGAACACGATCACCGAACTCTTTCCCGTCTAGCAATCTCCCAATCAAGTTCAAACTGTTCCGTGCTTGATTGATTGGAACAAAATGCCCACCTGATTCAAACAATAATAGTTATTGATTATAATTATTCTCCTAGATGAAATGAATGAATAAAAAAAGGGAAAAAAGGAAAGGAGTCCTAGAAACTCACTATTGTAAACTGCCAATAACTGAAGATTATTGAACTTTTTCGTATGACCTGCAGGCTGACCATCAACCCTGTAAAAAAGAATGAAATTTAAGGATGGTTGCAATGGACAAATTCAACTAATAAGGGGAAATCAGACTCGCCTCCATTCCATCCATTGAGTAACTTCTTGATTCATCCATTCTGATTTTCCAGACCATTCCATTGTTTCCAAAGACATCTCAGTGGACTGAATTGGGCATGCAAGGTCAAGATCGCCTTAAACGATAAATCAAATGTCAGTTCGTTCAATGAGTGATTTAAAAGTCAAGTTTTTGCAATCTGCACTTACCATTGTAAAACAAGACATCGATTTTGGCATCATCCAATAGCTCGGCAACATACGGGACCACGGACAACGGCTCATCTTGCTCCAACAATATGAGTTCTCTCGAGCTCTTCAATTTACGGCGTCTACCACTCCCAGGAACGCAAGCCAGCCAGTAGGGCTTTTCCTCCATTGAAGGAAGATTCAAAGCAGTTCGAACATCTGGATCGTTGAAAAACCTCGAGACAGTTCCACCTGGCTTCACTACCGCATCGTATGTGTCATAAGTGGTGACATCGTACATGAAAGTGCTGCCAGATGCCTCCATGACAGCAACACTGATTCCACACTCATCGGGAGTTGTAAAGGGATGAAGTGGTTCGTATGATGTGTCCATAATTTTTCGAGAGATACATTGGTCCCATTTTTCGTGAAGACTGCGATATGTTCTCAAGTCTATCATGCCATGCCAAAAAGCAAAATCTATCGTTGTAGGGCCCTGTCGATGCATGAAAAGCATCGAAAACATGAGTCAGAATGTCAAATGATGAAAATCATAACATATCATTCTGGATTCCACCACTTACTTGAATCTTTGCGTCAATCCACCCGTTTCCAATGGCAACTCCACCGAGGTTGATGATACGAGACGTATCCGATCCTGCCGCGCGAACTCGTTTGTTCCCAAGATGAATTCCTCTTGCAATCGACGGAATGTACATTCCAGCGTAAGATTCTCCAGTCACATATAGCTTCTTTCTGCGAAGATTTTCTCCAAATACATGGTAAACATTTTGAAGGAAAGCATAGAAGTCATCGGCGACATCATCTTCAGTCCTGTCTCCTGCTTCCTTCCCTGTCCACTTCGTGGAAGCAGTGCTGAATCCCGTCCCTCCGGGCTGCTCTACCCACAGCATCGCCGATTTTTTTGTCCAAGCAAAAGGATTTGCGACAAGAGGTGCATCCATGCTTGAAGAAGGATTCGGCGCGGGGATCCCGGGTCCGTACTTCGGAATAGTGACCGGTCCATTTTCAGCCATGAGGCCAACCATGCTCGAACAACCCGGCCCGCCATTCAGCCAGATCACCAGTGTGTCATCGCGGAAAGATTCAACAGTGTCATCACTGGTCATGGCATCGGCATCAGGTTGAAACAACCAAAAGAAGTACGAAGAGTAATCATCTGAGTTTTCGTTCAGGTCTGCTGCTGGCATCAAACCTGCATGCATTTCTCCATTGTATTCTTTATACCCAGGATAATTTTTCTCGAGGAGTTCTTGTTTGACGACAAGGTCTTTGATGTTAGGGAGGCCGTGTCTGGATTTAAGGACACGAGGTGGAAATTTTGCATCTTGATTCAGACGAGATGCTTCGGCGACGCCGAGGATTCCCATTAGTGCCATAGGATGCAAAAATGCAGTCATGGTAGGATGTTGTTTTGTACACTGAATTGTGTTGCAAATCTATTATTGGCTATTAATGAACGCAAAATTTCTGTTTCGCAGTCTTCTTCTTTGTGGTGATAGTAGTACGATACCTCAAAAATACTCGTGGTGTTTTGTTGTTATAGAATATATTGTGTTTGAAATAGTAATTTTGGTGTCACTGCAATACTACGAAAGACATCTTTATATTGTCGGTCGGCGGCGGTGTGTGCGGAGAGGGTTTGAAAATTTTTTATCGGTCCTCCGTCGGTCAGTCGGTCGGAAATGTAGGTATTAGTACCTACAGAGTGTTTTTTTTTAATCATCCTTGACGTTGGCGTCAAATAATTTCAATTCAACAATAGGGCGCGTCAAACACGAAAGATCTTGAGTCGATCAAAATTGTTATTCCACAAATGTATTACACGTGGAACGCATCGCTGAAGATAGAGAAACACGACAAACTGTTCTGCAGTTTTTGTGTTCAGATGATTCCGACTATGTAATTGAGTTTTACTGTAGATATGTTAATGATGTCTGTTGAGTCAGTTTCAAAACCCAGTAGTTGCATTTTAAAAAATCAAACTGTTTACTGTTGATTTTATGTTTGATTTGATTCCTTGCTTCATTTTTACAACCAAAGAATCTTTTGATAAATGATCTAACATGGATTCAATCATTTTCACATGATGAAAAAATTCATTGAACAAGATGATATTTATTAACGAGCGCTGCTTTTGCTGAACACCAATTAATTTCAGTGGCAAGTAAAATTGTTGGTTATCCTTTTTAGCCTGCACATAAAAACTACCAAATGACAGACATTTTTTTGCACTATTTTGTGATTTTATTAGTTTTTTGTATAACTTCTTCAATGAAATGCAACCAAAATGCATTGGCGACCTCATTGCACATGAGGCTAAAGGGTGTGGGTGGGCATTGTTTGATTTGAGCCATTTTTTGCCAACAAGATGCAGAATGCATCTCTAATATCTTTGGCAAGGCAAAGTTATGTTTTGTTGATTGAATGCTGATTAATTTTGAGGATAGAAATACAAATCATATTCAATTGATTGTCAAAATAAAACTAAAAAATTTTGCAAATATTGACAAACAGAAAGAACAATTCCTCTGTGTCTCCATCACTTTGGGAAGCTTGTCTTGATTAATTTTTGTAACTGATCACTTGTAGCTGTTGTTGAAACAAAACCACTGCCTCCCAAATGATCATGAGAGCTACTTCTCCTTGTTATGATGTCATTGGAATTGGTTCACTAGAATGTAGGATTTTGTATGGGACATTTGGTTGCAGACTCAATATGGTGAAATCAACAATGATGGTAAGGCCTTGGCATTAGCAAATAATGCCCAATCAAATTGCATTTGCTTGCCCAAAGAAACCATTCTCCCAATCCATAATGAGTTTTTTCTTGTGATATGGAGTAGATTGTAGTTTTTTCATCTGTACATGATGAAGCTATTGATTTGAGTAACATCACAACTATGATGGTTTTGGTTTTGTATGTTTTTCCTATATTTTTTGTTATACCCATTAACATGATACTATTGTAGAAGTAGAAAAAATATGATATGAATGAATATTTTTGCCTGTTTTATACTTCTGTTCCAACAGAAAATCCTAATTGGCAACCAACTAGGTTCTTACAGTTTTTCCATTTGTTCAATTTTGATTTATTTTGACCCCCCCCCTCCTCAACACCAAACTTAAATAAAATGCAACTCATATCCAATCAACTCTTACAAGACTTACTGGATTTCCAATTAAATATTACAACCTGAGCTTTTGTGCAATTGAAGTGGTATTTTGGTTTGTAACTTTAATTTTGGTGCTAAATAATCAAGGACTTTTCCAGTAATTTTTGCTTGAAAAGCTGAAAGGATATTAGTTTAAGTAGCTATATAGCCAAAACATCATCTTCCATGGTAGATTGAAAAACGAATGACCAAAATCATTCATTTGAGGAATGTTATTATGTTGAATGGTTGTAGACTTGATTAAATTTTGAGTTGTGAATTTTTCTGTTTGTGTTGGTTCATGAATGAAAATGCAGTGAAATGAAATTAAA
>JALLPE010000750.1:0-14886 GCA_036940025.1 Conticribra weissflogii | reverse complement strand
GGGGGAGGCAAAGGAGAGACAGCTATTGTTGATGCCTTGACTGTGGCATTGACAAAGGAGAATGAAAGGAAAAATCTTACGTCAAAGATGGAAAAAATTGTATGAAAAATTTACGTGAATCTACGTAGGAATGGAAAAAACCAAGTCATTAAAATATCGATCAAGTACGTTTTTTCCACTTTCCCGGAAAAAAATTCGAAATCTCGGGGAAAAGTTAAAATTGATTTGAAATCTATAGTATGGTCATTTTTCATTCTTATTGAAAATAAAATAGGTGGTTTGTCACATTGGTGCTTCTTTACAGCAATGTGGAGGATGCAATCAATGCCTTTGATACTGACAAGTGACAAATGCAGGATATCGCATTTTCAGTTGACGCACTTGATACTAAAGATTTTGCAACTTTTGGGGTATTCGTTCCTCCATTCATTAGGGTGTCTTTGTTAGTTTGTGTTACCTTTGTGAAAATCACATGCCTTGGCAGAGGGAACAGCATCAATATTGCTGTCAACTCTAACAATGGAGTATTTTTATGTGCAATCGTACATGAATGATTTGTGTCATAACCACATTTTGTATTCACTTTTCAATAATCTGTTTCTTAAAAAATAGTTTGTCCAATCTTACACTTTATTAGGGGTTTATTGGAATTGAAAAATTGTTGTCTATTTTTCAACACACTCTTTTCGTTAGTACTACCTCATGGTGCACTTAGTTTTGTAGAGGATGTTGTGAAATAATAATACTGAATCATCGCAGTTCGCAGTCGACGATATTTTCCAACGACGGCACCGCTACCGTCCACTTTCGCGCCAGAGATGTTTGTGAGATTCCACGAACCTGGCCAAAGCCTCCAAAGCCAACGGCATTTTCCTCTCTCCAAAGCCCACCCTGAAATACCTCTCCAAGTCCGGCGTAACCTCCGCCACGAAACAGTACGCCGGCTTGATCGAAATCCCTTCCGCCGCCAACCTCCTCCCCAATTCCTCCGCCGTCCACGGTCCCCGAAATTCCACGAAGGCGATGGCCCCGGCAGTGGGTCTGATCCACGAAAACCACTCGCCGTACCTCTCCTCTACGAACTCTCTCAGTAATTCCTTATTCTTTCGAATAATCTCGAGACGATCCTTCAAAATCGCATCCGACGACGCGAGGACCATCCGCGCCTGAATCTCGCTGGCCCGAGAGACGCAGGCGGTACCGAAGTATTGCACGTCCGCCAGCCTTCGAATCACGTTCCTATCTCGACAGGCCAACCACCCGATGGAAATGCCGCATCCCCCCCAGGGTTTGCTCACGGTCACGGCCGAAATGCCCTTTTCGTAGGCGACCGCCACGGGGTCCAGTCGAACGGCGTCTCCATCGTGTTCCAACAGCCGGTAGACCTCGTCGCACAGCAGCACCGCCTCGTTCGCGCGACAAATCTCGATCATCTCGCGCTGCAGCTCCGCCGTCGCGACCGTCCCGCCGGGATTCCACGGCTCGTTCCAAATCACGAATCGGGTGTTCTCGCGCATGGCCGCGCGCACCTCTCGCGGATCGACCTGCCAGCGCGACTCGGGGCGGCGCGCGATGCGGGTGAGTCCCCCGTTGCGAGGCGCCCACAGCGGCGATTCCACCGTGGATTGATAGCCCGGCGTGAAGACGACGGAGTGGCATCCGTCGCGGGCGAAGGCCAGAGATGCCGTCTGGAGGGCCACTTGTCCCCCCGGAAAAAGGAGGATGTCGTCGGCGGAGAGGCGATCGCGGTAGACGACGCGGGCGATGTCGCGGCGGAGGTCGAGGGAGCCGCCGTTGGGGACGTAGGTCAAGTCGTGCTGGTGGTAGAGGGAGAGGAGCGAGGCGGCGGCGGAAGGGTCGTTTTGGAGGGATTGTTGGGTGTATTGCAGGAGTTCCGGTTGGGACAGGGGCTGGGCGAAGGAGTTGGACAGGTTGTACTGGCAGTTTTGGAATTCGAGTTTGTGACGCTTGGACCACGGCTCGTTCATGGTTGCTTTTTGAAGGTGACGGAATGGTAATATTTTATGTTATTTTATTGTCATACTATATATATATTATTTGATATGGTAGTTCACCGCCGTACTTAGGATTCATGTCTACACGTACGTAAGTAGGGTCGAATAGAAATCTTTTGATCATCATCACCAATCATCGCGACGCAAGAATAATTATAGAAAAATATCATAGAGACATAAAGATAAAACCATATCGTACCGTAGGTACTCGTTCGGTACTAATCAAAGAGAAGACAACCTAGCAATCATAGAGACATAAAAACAAGACTAAATCGTACAGTAACAAACCACCCATAATTCTCACATTACTACAGTACAATGATGAGGAATTGATTGTGCGACTGTGCAGTCCCAACACAACCAAAGTAATTTGGCAACATTTCTGCATCTATGCTGCATTGAACATTTGTCTCTCTCTCCTCAAATTCCTTTTTATTCTCCTGCATTACCTCCAGCACCATTGCTAGCATTACATCCATGTTCTCTTTCTCATTCATCTCCCACCCATGTCTGCCTCCCATCCCACCTCCTCCATAAACTCCTGACAGAGACCAACTCACAATATTCTCCATTGCCATTTATGTTGAAAAGATTAATTGCAATGACAGAGGTGGTTGTATCAATATTGACATGGGTTGCTTTACTTGGACAAGACACCAGTTGCAGCTGTTAGGGCAGCAACAGTAATGGTATTGGTGTTAACAGCATTGTTATCTGTCATTTGTTTTATGTGCACAGCATCATCACCATTGGCATTGCCATTAGCATCATCATCATCATCATCACCATCATCAGCTTTACAATTTCCATCAGAATTGGTATCAATATATAATATCAATAAGGTAGAATGTCTTAGAAAAATATGGCAGGTAGGCTCAGGTGGAAGGAATTGACAATCAACAACTGGGCAATCTATTAGTTATGTCTGTATGTAATTGATTTGGTATGTATTATAAGAAAGACAGTAACATACAAATCCCTTCTTACAATATTTGCACATGTTCATTTTATGCAAGACATACATTCTTGTCTACACAGTCCACCATAAAAACTACTCACTACAAGACCCATTTTCTAAGATTTTTTAATTGTTTGTTACTACCATCATCTGTCTTTGCAATGATATGAAAGGTAATAATGACAATAGAGGACAGATGACATTCACTGGCAATGAGATGCAGTCAATATTTAGGTTGGCACAGGGGTTCATTGCCCAGCAGTGGACTGTATCATGCCTGTGCAATGTTCTTATTGCATGTACTCACATCAATTTGTGCATATGATATAACTAAACAAGAAAACCTATGTTGAAAAGGCTTTTGAGGTAATAATGACAATAGAGGACTGATGACATTCACTGGTAATGTGCAATAATGGAATATGGTCAATAATAGGAAGGCATTAAGTTTCATTGCCATGCAGTGGACTGTATCATGCCTGTGTCTTTTTGTGATAGTATGATATTTCCTTATTGGAAGGACCACACTGCCCAGTATTTTTTCTCAAAAAATCATAACTTTAACATTGCCTACAGAGCCTAATAGAAGCACAGATTCAAAAGCTGAGAAGCAGCCCTTCAATTTGGTACTATAGTTTGCAATTTAGCAACTCAAGAAGATGGCCAAAAATACCAGACAAACTAGGCTTCCAAATTTTGAACATGGCATTTTTGAAGAAGCTCTGTGTTTTTTGGTTTTGGGACAAAACAAAAAATATCCACACTTTGCCAATCTTATTTTGTCCCAAAATATCATCAACCATGGCTGATCCATGGCAACCTATACCACCTCTACCACCTCCCCCACCCACCAACCAACATGAAATCACCATCAATCACCCCAGCACAATTCCCCTTCAAGTGATTCAGTGATTTCTCATTGTCATTTCACCACCACAGGCCAAGCCATCACCACCAACCCAACAGATGCATGCTGCATCATCACAAACACTGGCTGGCTCCTCAATCTCCACAATGTCAACTCTCATGCCATCAGTGAGAGTTTCCCATCCTAATCTTTCTTCAACTACATTGCCACAGAAGAAGCAAAAAACATTGCATAGCCTCTGCTACATATGGCCTTCTCCCAGCAAGCCTGAATTGGATTTTTCTACACACACAAACGAACGACAACTCGCTCAACTTTGGCAATGATGAGAGGGGATGGGAGGCCAAAGAAAGGCAAATGGAAGCCACGGCAGCTGCAGATGATGAGCATGAGGAGGCAGAAGCAGGGGCAATGGAAGAAGCTCCTGTCCTTGCAATTGGAGATTTGGAATTGTTGGCTGAGTCATAGGAGGTGTGGGTGGATGATGCAATGCCAAGCTATACACAGGCAAGAGTGGAATTCAAGCAACATGATTGCACTTGGTCTTAGTCCAAATACCTTGACCTTTTTAACCAGCCAGGAGTTGACGCCACACTTCCCAAAAACATTCATTTGACAGCATTAGTTACATGCGTTTGAAAAGGGGGTAATCATAGCTTTTTGATAGCAAAATTTAGATGGTGTCTAAAAAATGCTTTTTATCACATTCTGAAGGTATCATTCTAGTAATAATGTGGACTGCTTTCGCTGATATCCCATCTAATGGAATTCGTCCCAAATTACTAAACTCAGTGTTTTTTCTGTCCAAAAAGGAGAGATAACATAATACTACTACTATATAGCTTTCATCGTGTGTACGGACTGCCAAGAAGTTTTTAATTCAACGTGCTCGAATTTGACCGAACAGGAGTGAAAAATAATGATATTGGTGCACAGGAGTAGGGTAGTAGAGTAACAAGCAAATTCCAAAGTACAATACAGTACCACAACATACGATGTACGTGTGTAAAAAGGTCGAGAAGATGGAAGCAACAAATGCAAGATCCCGAGGTATCATTTCACGACGAACGCGCGGAAGATACGGCAAACGTCCAGAACTTTGTGCGGTCGTCTTGAGACCACTCGATTTTATTTTGCTGGGACTGGGATGATTACGTACGAAGTACGAACCATGATAGAGTCAAGACGTGTTAGTACCAAATCTTCGTTAAATAATATATTCTTGTGTCTTATTTTATTATTTTCTCTTCCCTGTTTCATCTGTTGCTCTCCATATATCTGCCGCGGCACATAATGAAGAAGAGAATAGATTAGTAGATAGGTTGAGATAATAACATTCATTCTCTTTCCTTATTTCCCGTTGCCGTCCTCCTGCCGGCGGTCCCTCTTTCTCGGCTGCCTCCTCATCTCGGTCGGGTCGTCCAACCAGCCCCGTGAAAGATATCATCGAAACGTTATTGAAACGCCTCCATCGTGTTTCCACATTTTCATAATCCCACAATTCACAATGTTTGCGAGATCGGCTGTCGCTCCATCGCCCCACACATTTAACATGTCGCGCCTTCGTGCGATGATCGTGCCATTCGCGCTGATTACGCTGTCCACCCTTTTTTCCTCTTCCATTGCCTTCGTGCCGCATCCATCGCCGTGCTCTTCGCGCTCCTCCACGACCCTCCTCCATGCCCACGGCCACGCCCACGATCCTTCCTCCTCCTCGTCGTCGTCGTCCTTGAACTACTCCCGCGGAGACGACGTATTCCCCCCCCAATCCCTCCTGGGCAAACCCGCCAAACCGCCCCAAATCCTCCCCAACGGAGGGAGAATCACCCTCGTCGGCGCCGGCCCCGGCCTGCCCGACCTCCTCACGCTCGCGGCGCATCGGGTCCTGTCCGACCCGGACGCCCTGGTCGTCGTGGATCGATTGGTCTCGCCGGAGATTCGGGACGTCGTTCGAGGACAAGTCAAAGTGGCGAAGAAACATCCCGGGTGCGCGGAGCAGGCGCAGCAGGAGATTTACGAGTGGTGCATAGACGGCTTGAGGGAGGGGAGGCACGTGGTCCGGCTCAAGATCGGTGAGTCGATTGTTTGGATCGGGTATTCTTTGTGGACGATGTGGGTTGCAGAGGGGAAAGCTCATTGGGTTATTGGAATTGGAATGTTATTTTTATTTTTATTTTCATTTTCAGGAGACCCATTCGTTTTTGGAAGAGGAGGAGAAGAGGTGTTGGAATTCCGAAAATTTGGAGTGGAACCCGTGGTCATTCCGGTGAGTGCCATTCACACTCACCCACATACTCATGACGGATGAGAAAACTTCCGCAAACAAATCATATAATATGTTTCTCAAACAAAAATCGATTCCTCCCAACCGCAATATATCCTTTCATCAACACATACATACACACACACGCAACCACACGCAACCACAAACACCAACATCCACAGGGAGTCTCCGCCGCATTCTCCGCTCCCCTCCTGGCCTCGATCCCCGTCACCCACCGCGGAATCTCCAACCAAGTCGTCATGTGCACCGGCTACGGACGCAACAACACCTCCCCGGACCTCATTCGGTACCACAAAGAACAAACCGTCGTCTTCCTCATGGCCGTGGGACGACTCCGCGAATTGTGTCGCAATCTCGTCTCCCTGGCGGGATATCCGACCGATACTCCCGTGGCCATCGTGGAAAAGGCAGGGTGTCCGGAGCAGAGGACGGTGGTGGGGACGGTGGACACGATTGCGGATTTGGCGGAGAGGTACGACGTCAAGCCTCCGAGTACGATTATAGTGGGGGAGGTGGTGAACGTGCTTTTGACGGAGGAAGATTACGCAGATGCGGAGGGACGGGTGGTGCTCGGCGGGGGTCTCGTTACGAGTGTGGTCGATTGGCAACAGTTCGGACGGTAGATGGTAGTGGCTGCACTGTGTGGAATTTGTTCAATAGGCTGTATTCGATACGAACATGTTAGTTATTTTGAAAGAGTTGCGTGTTTTTTATGTTTCCTCAATGGAAGTATACCATAATGATGATATGGATCAGAGAAAAAATATAAATAGTTTCATAACACTGGAAAGTGCACTATCGCCCGCTTTCAGTATCGCATCCCCGGGAAAGCGTCTCTCTGCTTAGTACGGAGCCCGCCCATCGAACAACACGGGGGATTCCTCCCTTGGCACGCGTTTGCAGGCGTGGTCTCAACTTCCTCGCTGCACCACGACTGTCGCCGGAGTCTTCGCTAACTCTCGCATTCAGTCTCGTTGTTCTCCGCATGAAACTCAATCCCACCGGTCGGGCCAAAAAATGTTACGTGCCTCTTTCAATGTCAGTTCCCGCTTTTTATTGTTTGTCCTGCCTAAAAAATTATAATAATATCTTGAGCGGACGATTCTTTTTCATGTAGGAATCAGTAGTAGAAGGTATCGTTTTCAAACAGAGAGCGGCGTTTGTTTCAAAGAGCAATATAGAAGAAGGAGTATCCTCTCAACGACATCGTTTCTCACCAACTCGAACAAGACCGCTGAACTCCATGTCGTCAGAATTCCTGCTCCATATTGTACCGCTGAAGCTACTTATCAACGACACCAACATTTTTGCCTACACGGAAGTGAGGATCGCTACCGATATCACTACAATAATCGACCTGAATTTCATCGGAATTCCATGCCAAAATGGCGTTTGAGGTTGTCTCCGTTTGTCTCAACCCGGAGCCGGGACAAACATCGAGGAGGGAGTTTGTGAGCATTGTCGAATGCACAAGAGAACTAGGTCTTGAACGTAGAGGTAAATTTTTCCTGTATGATTTCTTACATGTGAAAGTTCAACCATCGATTTGCCTCAACACGTCACCATCCTATTTCTTTGTTCGATCCATTTTTACAGTGCTCGGTGGGACAAATGACGGTTATCTACGGCAGAGATTCATTCGGAAGTATATGGAAAATGGTAATGAATTAATTTATCACCTAAGTTTTGTTGGCGAGGATGTTTCTGCTTTGGAACATGATGGCAGACACATTCCTCATCCGGATGGGGATGTGTCACGCCTTCGTACAGCATCGTACGACATAAATGGGAGAGCTGCATCTGCTTCTCTCATCAGGATGAAGATTCATTCAAGGAAAATGATTGAAGCTGGTAGGTGCATCATTTTCGGCTGTCTGTTCATTCCGTATCAAAGAAATTGAATTCTCTAAGTTTCCATCAATTCTTCGTCATCCTTCACAGAGTGCAACAAACCGGTGGGCGATCGTGGAAATGTCATTTTTAACGGAAAAACGTATTCGAACATTCGATATTCGGATGAAGCCGCAGTCGAATTACCCGCCGTAGTCGCCGGAGGAGCTTTTGCTTTTGGTGTTGCCATTGAAGCACCTGCTGCTGTCGCCGAAGGAGCTGGTGCAGTAGACGCCGAGTTAGCCGTCGAAGGAGCCGCAGCAGCAGCTGTAGTTGGAGGAGCGTGTTTTGCAGCTGGAGGAGCTGGTCTTGTAGACGCTGGATTGGCTATCCCAGGAGCGGATGCTGTAGCTGAAGGAGCCGGTTTTGTTGCTAGAGCTGCCGGAGGAGACGTTGCCAGAGCAGGTGGCGCTCTTGCTGGAGGAGCAGGCGGAAGAGCCAACAATTTCCCTGTAGTTGGCGACGGCGTTATCTTTAGAGCACCAAACGAAGGAGCATTGCTGAGGATGTGGCTTTTCACATTCCTCCCAGGATTGAATGAACGTGACATAATACAATACTCCTCCAGCTTGATTGATTCGGGATTTTATTCTGTGGACACCATTGCCATTATTACACCGGCCGATCTTGGGTTCATGAGACCGGCTCACCGTAGAATTGTGGAACTTCGCATGAATGGCGTCAATCCTAACCATGCTTGAGATTTACTGCTTGAATATTAGGTCTTTGTTGCATAGAATCGAATCATTTGTAAATTAATATCTGATTCAATACATAGCTTTTTCTCTCAGATTTACTCGCTTGGGATCACTGGATTGTGCAAGGTGTGAGGATGCCAGGCTGGGATTGTTTGGAAGAGTCGCTATGTGGTAGTAGTTCAATACTATTGGAATTTGCGGAAATGGTAATAATATATTGTATATATGTTGTTATGGGAGGCACTCTAACTGACACAATATTATGTCTTCACGGCCTCGTTGGAACATTGATGCACCATAGTGCTAGATTTTATAAAAAGATGAAGTCTGCATTGAAGACCAATTGGTTAAAGGAGTAGGCATGATGATTTGAAGAATCTTTGCCTGACATTCTACCTGCTAATCTGAGATGGCGAGTGCGATAATGATACAGAAAACTATCAGATCAAAGTGGAACTACTCCGACAACTGCACTTGAGCAAGTTCTTCTTTTTGACAGTCCTTCCACACATTAAGCTGAAGTAGGAGCCCTACCTTCAAATTTTGGCAAAACTTGACAACCCTGCACAATCATGATTTTGGGCAAGACAGAATACCTGAATCAATTCCAGAAGTTGAGAAATTGTTGTCAGATGCCCGTGTTCATCGCAAAAAATGCGATGTATAATCACAAAAAGAGGAATGAAATCTTTTCCAAATTCAGTACAGCAAAAATCGTGGAACTTAAAACAAATATGGATGTAGCAATTAGCACTGTTGTGTATAAGTTCAAATAATATGCTCGTCATATTTTTGGCGTTTGTTGCTGGTTGATCACCATCGTTCAATGTCTTTGGTAGTATGTGTATTGACAAACTCAAGAGTATTCATGTTATGGCTGATTGAAGTTTCATTTGTGCTTGCATTCTTTGACTCTCGAGTCGACAAGCAACAAAAACAAACCCCGCCAATAGGCTCATCAAGATGATCAAATTTCATCTGATTGACCCCTGGTAAAAGTAGACATGCATGTCTAGAAATATCGGCTTTTGTGTTTTCTGGTCATCGACGAGCCTGGTCTTATTTCTATATGCCGCGAGTAGTAATAATGTTACAAACAAGACAATCGCAAGAACTTGCCATAAACAAAGTCAGTTCGAATCTTATTGGAACTTTCTTCAAGCTTATTCGTTGGTTCGTTTTGGATTGTGGTTGCAGCAGTATAGGCCAGAAGACCCAAACTTCGATGTACTTTTGGTCTTCTTTGTTTCATCACGCATTTCTTTCAGACTGCCGACTACATTAGTACCGATTTCTGTTACAGGGGAGTGGGTATATTTCAAACTTGCTACTCAATCATTGTTTTGCTTTGCTTCCTTGGCACCTTTTTTCTTGCAAAGAAGAGTGACAAAATCTACAGCAACGAAAAAATGATGACAAACCTTCTCAGTTACCGTCACTCAAAATACCTGCTGAAAAGAAAGTGGCATATTAGTGATTACATCACTGTGGGCTTGGCGGAATTGAACATGCCGAAGTTAATAATGCAATGATTTTTCGCTATACACCTGGTATCACTTTTTGTTGTCCAAGTCGGCAAGAGTATACACAAATTGTTCATGATTACAACAATCATAATTATTACGATTATACATATCTTCATCAATATAACAGCGACAAAAACATAAAGCTCGCGAAGGAACTCTTTCCCGCCATATTATGCATCCAAGCAGAATAAAACCTATGCGGTATCTAACGCAATCGATTTCGCCTACTTCTGCCTCTAGGTTCTTTCAATACGCTATCCACATCCACTTTGACCTTCTTCGTAGTCGTCGCGTTCACCGCTCTGGCTGCATTCAATCCGGCCTCTCGAATGGCCCTCCTATCATTCTCCTTGTCATCGTGCGTATACAAAGGGCACCTTTTGCATCTCTTGTGTTGACAATGAGATGTTTGGCAGAAATGCTTGATCCCCACAGTGCTGGGAATTTCTTTGCGGCAAACATAGCAAATGAAGGTTTGACATTGAGGGCAAGTCATTTTGTTGCATCCAGCGCCCTTACAGAAATTGAAATTGCATCCTGGTTTTGGACAGGTGCGGATTGCGGTATTGGACATGGCCTCTTCCACAATCTTTCTGCCGTCAATTTTGTGTTTTGCTTCGACTTGATCGCAAAGGATTCCAGGGCTGGAATAACATGAAGAAAAGAAAATTGGACAAAGGAATGGTTGTTTAGTGATCCAGCGTGAATTTAAAGACCGTCGAAAATTCGTTTCTGCGGACTTACTGCGCTTGTCCTCCACATTTCCGACAAGACTTGTAATCACACTCTGGACAATGAAACACCACCTCTGATAGATCCGCACATACCACATAGTGACATTTAGGGCATTCGCACATGTCCTCCATCGCTGCCTTCCGCAATGCCGCCCTACATCTCATTTCATCATACTTTTTCATCTCCTTCTCCGACAAAACCTGTCGAAGCTGGTCCTCCCCAAAACCCGATGGGCATTCTGACATATCCATGCACAAAAATTCTGTTTTATACTGTTCGAATACCAGTTCCATTATGTGCTTCCGAAGACAAGCCCGACAAAACCAATGTCCTCCTCCCTGGCAGGTCACAATCTCTTCAAAGTCACATTCCTCAAAACAGCATCGACGTTCAAACTTGGCCACTTTGGGATTACCGGTTGCCGCGGACGCCTTGGCGAATTCTCTGCTCTCCGTGCGTTTGATTTGTTCGGCGCTTCCTTGACCGACGTCGGTGGAGACGGACTGGCCGTTGTGTTGGTTGGGCGCTTCTCGGTGTACCGCGTAAGGTGGCGGCGCGTCGGCATCGGCGTCGGAGGCTTCCAAGATATCGCCTACATCATCCAAGGGGCCATCAAAACCCATCTTTTCGTCAAAAACGTGCTCATTTGGAGAATAGTCGGCGGTAGATGCGTCGTCGGTATCTTCTACCAAATCAATGATTTCCAAAGGCGAAATATTATTGCCGTTGCTCTTGCTGTCCCTGCCGCGGCCTCTGCGATTGTGAGCATCTGGATCCATGGAGTTTGTTGATTCGACGGCAATGATCCAACTCAGGCTGAAAGCTGAAAGCTGAAAGCTTAATGGTTGGCTCTTGATAAATCGTGATTACTGGGCTTTGAACTATTGGACGGGAAGGTTTGGGCGCTTGGTAGGTTAGAGTGAAAAGTAATGTTATAATTAATGGTGAAAATAATAATATTTTATTGAAGATGAATTGTAACCGTGTGTGACAATCGAGCGAGAGGGCAATGTCACACAAGTTGTGACAATGATATTAATAGATATCATACTACAACATAAGTCAAATATTCTTTTTAATAGGCAATTTCACGCATAAAACTTGCTACCGTCCTTTCTCCTAGGATTATTTTCCGATAGTACCTTCCTATGTAGAAAAATTATGTACCATATACAGATCTTTTTCGGCACTCCGTATTATTTCTACAGGCATTGTTACCATAGGTAAACATTCTTAAATTTGAGGACGAAATTAGCACGAAATTATGTCAGTATGAATGATACACAAGTATCGAAATTTCTCACTATTTCATTGATAAGAAGTCAGTCAGCATCCTTCCCCGACCACCTTCTCCACCTTTCTCATGCATAATTGGGGCAATATGATGTATTTTAAAACATTAAAAGGCTTATTTAATTATTTTTAAATTGAATATCTACCATTTTTCAAGAGCTTCATACGAAGGACTGATTTTTGATATCTTTTTTGACCCTATTACTCGGGCCTTTCATTACCTATCACAAACAGTCTTGAAATTGGGCAAAGAATTCAGATGTTATTTCATTTTGATGGCTTCTACTTTTCAATATTAGTCATTAGCCAGGTTTATTTATTTTGTTCCTGTCCTCTTTGTTGTTACTTTCTTAGTTATCATTGACATGACCAAAAATAACAATCAATGAAACAATTTTTAATTTGAATATCCTTGACTGAAATTTACAGTAATATCACATGACAAGCCACAGGGTTTTTCTGGCCAAACAGAAGCTAACCCACAAAAAATGTTAAAATATTTTTTCACAGTACCACAGCTTAGTGAAAATAGTGACAACAACAATGATGCCTGCTGATGCTTATTGAAATGGCCATAACAAAATCAATACTCAAGATTTTAATTCAAAGGAAGTCTATCTCCCTCATATTTCCCTTCTTTATATGCCATTACTTTATTTTTCTACTTTAACTAAAAACCTACTTTGTAGTCAGTCATATTTTTATTTGATATTCTATTTTAATTTATTAACACACTCAGAAACTATTTTTTGTATAGAAACATATTTTCCATATTGTGTTGTAGTCTAATGGAAAGGAGTTAGACAAGATGGTTTGGAGAAGATGGAGGTATGAAATATGAAATGATTTTTTTTGATAATGCAATTTACATTATGAATTATAAACAAGGGGGATAAGTAAATTTGCTAGATTCAGTGTATCATCCACTGCAACATGAGCAATTAGTATTTAGAACTATTTGATACTGTATACACCATGCCTTCTTCCATTCCATTTTTGGTTGGTATTGTTGGGGACAATGGTGTGATTCAAAACCAAGACTGATCTGTTAATCATACTTTCATTTAATTGAAAGAGAAGAAAGATCAATTTTATGTATGAATGAAGACTGACCAAAGGGTTGCTACCAACATTTCTTACATTTGCTGTACAGACAAAAATATAACCTTCCTTTTGTTTTTTCCGTTCATATATTTTCTTCTTTTATCAAGAGCAGCTAGTGGTAATAAGATCATCACCACTATCATCATCAATATCAATACAATAGACTGTTTGAATTTTTATTCTTTTTATTGTTGATAAAAATCAAATCAATGAGAATGTTGACAATAGAGTCATTGAAAACTATCTGCCATTAGAGTCATCTTGTCAATTGAAATGATCCACAAAAATTATTGGTTACTTGCATGGGAGCTTTGCACAAATGATCAGATTCCTGAGTAAGGCAAAATTTGAAAGCAACTAAGTAAAAAATCAACAGTTTTCATAGTACAAAAATGAATGGGATAAAAAATACTTATGAATACATTGTAAAATAAAAACAGATGTCATTTATCTCTTTGTCAGCATCACTGACCACTTTCTAAATTATTGTCAGTGCAATGATAAAAGAAATATTATGGGTCAAAAATGGCTTTTTGTGTTACTAATACAATGATTGACTTAATGATGAAAAAATGATAGAGAATCTCAATTGTACACTGGGGCCATTTATCATATATGGCTTGAGTTTGTTTGTGCAGCATGGACAAGCCTGGTTCTCATGTTTTTTGAAAGTCATGTGATTTTCCAAGCATTATTCAGACTTAGTTGATAACATAAATTCTTGTAATAACCAAAAGATTGACATCTGATTATCCTCTTTGTTCATGCTTTTGTCAATACAGTACAAAAAAGGACAAACTACACAAATAAATATATTTTTCAAATCCTAAGGACAACAATGTATTAGTGATAATTGTTCAAAAATTACAATGATTTCATTACTAACTTTGAAGAGTTTTTATCATGATGGTGCCCAGAGATTTTAGTATGTTGGGTTCTTGTTTGTTGTTATTGTATGGAATGACAAATTGTGGTGTTGCTACAAGATAGTCAGTAGTGTTTCAAAAGTGGTGGCTGTAAATCATCACAATTGAGTCATTATCAATTGTTTATTAGAATGGACCAACCAGCTTTTCCGATCAAAATTGTTTTGGTACTTGAATTGTTTTGATGTTTTGGGTGTTGCAACAAGATAAGTTTAGTTTGTAATGACTATGGATATGATGGCCAATGACAGCCAAGCTGACAGACCAAAATTATAGCCATCAACAATGGCCAGATATGATTGCTCAGAATGATAGCCAATGACAAGATCAACATGATGGCCAGTGATGAGGCAAACACAAACCAGCATCAATGAACAAAAATATGGCTAACAATGGTGACCAACAATTATGGCCAATGATGGTGTCAAAAACAACCACCACCAATGATGAGAAACAATTAGGTCAATGATGAGGCCAACAATAATGAGCAACAATGAAGGCAAAAATAGGCATACATCTTTTGCGTTTGGCCAAAGTTTAAGCTGAATTCAACTGGAGAGGGGTATGAGGAGAGGAAGGGAGATGCATT
>JALLPE010000749.1:0-14913 GCA_036940025.1 Conticribra weissflogii | reverse complement strand
GAGCTATTAAAATATCCCGATCACAAGGTACCATATATGTTGCAAAAGTGGTACTCAAAGCCGCATTGATGATGGTATTGTTCTTACTTTGATGAACATAATGATGGTGCCGGTAAAAGGATTGGTTCCAGTTTCAAGATGGAGCTCTTCAAAACAGGCCCCCACACTGATTTGACAAGAAAATGCAAAAATGATGAGCTGGCCATAAAAGAGAGGCCATGTTGTCGTTTGTTGGTGAAATACAGTTACTGTATCATTTAGAATGTCAATACCCATGGGATAAACAATTGATGACTGTTGATGCCACCAAAAACGGGATGCTCCAAACTCGCATAGAATAGAGCTTGAATATGGTCTTTTGCAATGATGCAATGGACACACGAACAAAATCGAAAGCAAGGCATGATCTCTTGACTATACAAATTTCGTATCACAACAGCTTGGACGCCTTGATCCAAAACAGTAATGATGCATGCCACTTCAGTCCATAAGAAAAAAACAGGAAGTAGGCTTCCGTAACTTTTACTGACAAAGATAAGAAGATTCTTCCGTGGTCGTCGATAATTGTAGGACGATTGATGAGGACATAAAGCACAGTGGAGCTATATGTTTGGCATGCTGATGAAGGGAATAATAACATGCAAGCGGTTACAGAATACAGTAATCATACGATCGTAATTTTAATGTCAAAAATACTCCGCTAAGAGGTTGTAGTATCCAAGAAGTTGATTTTTCTTGTTTTGCGGTAACATCAGACAAGAGAGAAAGTGACCTAAGTCCATATGATGCAAGGAATTTGGTATGAAAAATGGACATCAGGAAGAGAGTTGATTTTCATCAGTGGCTGTTTGACACGCAACCATCACTTTTGACGACTCTGTTTTGATCAAATAAACCATACAAAGTAATTCCAGTGCTCAAAACACCCATTAGAGTGCCTCCAATTATCAAAGACCTTGCAAGAAATATCTTCCGTCTGTTCTGCATATTACTTTTTGACAACGGCAATTGTGTAGGTGCTAAATGTGACATATCTCGCGAAGATAATGATGATATTAGTCGTGAAAATGAATCGTCATCGTTATGACTTTCAACACCATTGGACTCGTGTTCTATCTGTAGCAGAAACATTCCTGGAAGAATGAAACTAATCAAACTTGCCGCGGTTCCACCCATTAGGCCAAAAACGGACGAGATGTTTGGAATTATCAGTGATGCAAAAAGCGCAGACCCGGAAAGCAAGAGGGTTAGCACAAAATGCTCAATGGTCGAGCTTGTTTTCTTTCCAGGTGGCATTGACATAGACTCAATGATGATGTTACTGTCATGATCATCTGTTCGGAGCGATGAGTTTGACTCGGCCTCAACCAAAAGTGGTTCCATTGCTGAAGAATTGGATTCGTCCAATCCATCCAGGATGTTATTCCTATTTTCCGCGAGTGAAACAGTTGTTGCACTTCTCGTTGGATGAGTCTCCATTTCGCCCTCTCGATGGTTGATCCGGCTTCGATAATTCTGACAACATATTATGCGAATTCTACGATACAAACAAGTACAAATTCCAAAGGTTTGTTTCCGCCGCATTCGATCCCAAATCAACTTCAGTGTTACCCTAGCCGGAAGAATGTTGAAGGGATATGCCACCACAACTGCAACTGCCACAAATATTGACGCACTGATCATTAAAGGATCGTGTGTAACTGAGATGCAATAATTTGTCAAGATATTGTCACTGGTTTTATTCGCAAAATCGAGGAAGCCGAAGACCCCCATAAATATATACAGCGTTGTGCAGAGTGAAATTCCAAGGCGGGTGATAGTTTTCATAGCCTTCTCTTTAGAGCTTGCAAGAGTTAAGTTCGTTGACAGATCAGCTCCCTCATTAGGATTCAATTCTTCGAAGATTGCACAAACATTGACTTGGCAAGAAAATGCAAAAATGATGATAGGAAATGCTTCCATTACATCCCAAAGAGAATCCGGCCAAAGTAAAGATGAAAAACTTGCCGACATGTTTGAGCTGTGCCCTTGATCATTCGTTGTCTCATCGTGAATCACATCTCCGTGTACAATTGAATGGATGACTGCCGCTACCACCAAAAAGATAATGCTTAAGACTCCTAAAGACGACACCCATTCCAAAGACTCAACATTTCGTTGTAACGACAATGGAAACATTACCAATACCCAAAACAATATCATTATGTGCTCCCGACTGTGCATGTTCATGAAGGTGTTTTGCTGCCCACGATCATCCTCAGAATCGCCATTGATATGTGATCCCGAAATAGCTCTAAGGCCTTGATCCAAAATATCCCCAACGGCCATGATGTATGCCACTGCAGTTCCAAAACAAAAAATCAAAAGAGAAGCCTCAAGTGCCTTCCCAGCCCGAGACCCCGCAAGTCTAACCGCGACGTCTTCGTACTTGAATAAGTTTGTGGTCACGCAAGATGAAATTATTAGGTCAATTGATATTATCGACGCTTGTGCCGAGAAGAGTATGAGGACAATTCCAGGGATGAGACCGGTCAATGAAAATGCGTAAGGTAGCGAGAGGGCCCCGGCTCCCAAGGTGGCGCTGCAAAGGTTTGATACGGATCCCAACGAAGATGTAGTGATGCACTTTGTAGAAGTTGGCCTGCATCTGCGGCGGCGATGTCGGCTGTTGCTGAAATAGTCGTGGCTGTAATTGTCGTCATCGCTGCCATGTTCGTGTGCTGACCGGTCTTCATCCAGCCCTTGTTGACTGTGCATGATGTCGTTGCTGTTGCGGTGGTCGGTGGTCCAGACGACGAAACTTTTTGTGGGATGAGTATTTTTGGTGATGTTGTACCCTTCCACTTCTTGATGCAGTGGCGCGTTGCTTTTCACGGGTGGAAACTCCTCTTCAGACGAAGCCGATCATTGTTATTTATGTGTCGTTAGAAAATCTAACAAGTGAGTGTTGTTTCGGAGGACAAGAAAATAATCATCCTCGTGCGTAAATTTCGTGTTTTTGGGTCATGTTTGTTTGGTTTTTTGCATTCATAATTTTTTTTCACAAGTGAAATAGGTTGGTATTTTCGTACCTATGGTATCGTGCATTTTAATACTCTATCACACTCTCTATCTTCTTCTATCAAGTTCATACAATGAACGTTAATAAAATTGCCTGCTTATACCCTAACATGCAGTCGATAATTAAGGTTCATCAAATCAACCATTCGACAGTCAACAAATGAAATGAGCGAAATTATCTCAACACCAATTTTTATAAAAGTAATTCCTTGTTTCTCAATTCAACATACAAAACTGTATAAATCATTGGCACGTACATGCCTTACGGGTCTCCTCAACTTTTCCTTCATATTCCTTTGCTGATAAAAATAAAATCTCAAGTTACTGCTATAATATTTACGGAAACAATCTTGGGCTTGCTCCTGCAGCAACTTCTGCCAAGGCCTTCCTGACGGGAGCGATTCCATTAACGGCGTTCATACCCAAACTCCTACTATATCCTATCAAACCTTTCAGTCCACCAACGCTTCCTGCGCTGGTAGCCATGTTGCCTTCGGTAATACTACCTGGAATATTTCCAGTGCATCCAAACGCCTCATGTAAAAATTGCACCCCTCCAAGGATCCCCCACCCTTGTAATATTCTTTCTTCATTGTATCGGTCTAAAAACAAATTAGTGCCACCAACGTCCATTCCGCAATCAACAGCATCTTTGATTAGCGATGCCAAAGTGTGTACATCACCCATCCCCAAATTGAGACCCTGTCCAGCCATTGGATGCATGGTATGTGCCGCATCTCCGACAAGCGCCACCCGAGGAGACGTGTATCCGCCATTTGTCGCCACATGGGACATAGTCAAGTCAAAACCCAAAATCGGCCCAACAACTTTCTTCGATCGAGGTGGCATCCGAAAGAAATTGCGAGTAGGTGCTTCGGTCCAAGTTCCCATTGTCAACGCAGTGTTGGCAGTCCGAAGTAGGGAATCTATTTCTCTTGCCACAGTTGATAGGAGAGGTATTGTAGGTGGTCCTCCGGTTTGCTCTGAATCGGGGAGAAGCGATGGGTTCACATTCGGTCCCTGACAAAGTTGATTATTAAGAGCAGCGACGAAATCCTCCGACGATAGTGATAGAAGGTATTTTGCCTCCGAAGGAAGCGTGGACCAAACAACATTTGCGTACATTGGCTCACTCTCATTTTCACAGTCTGACGAGCTATCATCGCTGTTCCAAACAGGCAACAATGCAATCGGTCCATATGGTAAAAATCGCTGAAATGCCGTGCGTGCCATACCCATGCGGCTTCGGCTCGAGTCCAATTCCACGGTGCAGGTCACTGCCATGCGACCATAAGATCGCGTGATCATGGGAAATGTGCCCAAGGTCCGTCTGACGAACGAATTGGCTCCGTCGGCGGCAACAAGTAAATTGGTGGATATTGTAAATTCTTTGACCTCTTTGTCAGCCCCATTCCTCAGGCATGTTATATCTACCGGAGGGGGGGGTTCGGTTTTACCCATGTCAGAAGGATTCGGAGCTTTGATGGATTTGACTTGAATTTCGTCAAGCAAGTCTATTCGATCATCCTTTCGCAACTCGTCCCAAACAGCTGATACGAGAGATGAATCTTCTACGACGGCTCCGAGCCATGGTCTGTTTATAGAGTTTGAATCCTTTAGTAATTGTTGCAAATTCACTAAACGACCCTCGTTTATTGCTCCCTCCAAATCTTCCCCGACAAAATGAAGCTGCGCCGGACCATCATGCTCCCAAACCTGCATGGAATCATAAATGCCGCAGCGATTCGTTTCGATTATATTTTTTAGGACAGACGCACCCAAGTAGGAAAGACTGGTAGGTGAAATGGCATAAGCTCTGGCGTTGGGGGTTGCGGCATTTTCGCGTTGTTGCTCCACGAGTTTGAATAACGGCGGCGGGGACGGGCGTTGCTCGATAAGGGCGACTTTGAGCGGGCGACGAAGTCCTGACTTCCCCTCGCTGGGGATATTGTTGTGGTTATAACCATCGTCGAGTAGCAGTCTCGCGAGAGCGGATCCCACAGCCCCTCCGCCTGCTATTACGACGTCATAGTGTCGGTGCTTCGTGTGGGGGGATTGCGATGAATTGGTGGAGAAGGCCTGTGCACCAATGTGGCGAAAGACGACACTAGTACTCCGAGAGCGTTTGAAAGAAACGTCAATGCGGTTCGCCAAGGCAAACGCTCTATGGGACATAGTTCCGATCTATCCTGATTTATGGTGGATTTTGGATATATGAGGGTGTTTGGCGTTCGCCCTTGAGGGATAAATAATGGAAAATAAAAAAACTAATAATTAGTAATCATATCATTATATCATCACATCTCATCATCTCTTAGGTACTACGTTCTACTACATCTTCTATTATACTTCGTATCTCTTATTGTATGATACACACAAATCGACGTCGTGTAGAAATAACCAGATCGAGGGATCAAATGACGTAGTGAAACTTGGATGATTGGATGAGGGCCTTGTAGGAATTGAACTATGTCTTCTTTTGAGTACATACTCATCATATTTTCAAAATTGATAACAAAGAAATGATAATAAAATGAAAATGACGAAACACTCAAGAAAAGATAGTCTCAGCAACTAGTAATCAAATCATTGAGGTAATATACTTATCTATGCATTCTCCGATTCTGCTGGATGCAGGACACACAACATATTGCATTTATGTTGGAGTTTACTGATCCGCATCACGAACAACGTTAGTTGATTGCAAACGGTCAAAATTTCAATTTCAATTTCAAATCAAGCCTCAAAAAGGTATTTGAATTATTTCACGGTTTACAAACGTCGCAATTGATTCACGCGCAATCGACAGAAACACTTCTTTTCGTCCCTTCTAATTAATTATTAATTATGCAACGTTTGACATCAGATTGTGCGAACCAGGTCTCCAAAATATTTGATAACACCATATCAGAATTGAAAGAGTGCAATGATGCGCCGATAGGCCTGGTCAACGAGATCGAAGCACTGCGCGATCAACTTCGCGAAACTCTGTCTCGCACATGGGAGGAGGACGAATCGCTTCGATCGGATATAAGAAAGTACAATTGCGAATGGAAAACAAACAGCGAAGAGGCTGCCAAGCTCACGAAGAAATTGAATTCGTTACGTGAAGAAAGGAAAGAGAGACGATTGGAGTTGGAGCAAGAGTTGGAAGAATTGAAAAGAGAATTTGAAGCAAAGAAAAATGAATTGAACGAGAAACAGGTGGTGGAAGAGACAAAAGTTGAAAATGAATTAAATGAGTATACTGAGCGCTCACAGAAACATATTAAGATGTTGGTGACCGAAAGAGATGCCTTGCTCCAGCAAAGAGAAGAAAGGAAAAAGGAATACGATAAAAAAGAGTGTTGCATGAAGGCTGTAGTTGACTCTATAAGCTCTGAATTTCAACAGTTTTCGCGAGATTACGAAATAGAATTGAAGACAAAAGAACTTGAGATAGAGGAAACGCAGGTCCTGTTGGAAAAGCAGAAGTCACGCAGAAAAATGCTAGAAGAACATTTCCAAAAAGTAGATAAAAATAATTTTGAAAAGCAGCAAGAGGAAAATGCGTTGAAGGCTGTTCTCGAACTAGAGAAGAAAGCAATGGCGTTGTTGGATAACGGAGCAACGCAAATGCAAAGATTATACCGTGGTGTAAGAGACAGGCAATTAGTAGGAAAGTTGAAAGCAAAATCAAAGAAGAAAGGAGGAAAAAAGAAAGGCAAGGGAGGGAAGGCACAGAAGTCGAAGAAGAAGTAGTTTTAAGTTAGTTTAAGTTAGCGTTACTTCTAGTGAAGACATACACCTGGTCGAAGAATGGAGTGCTCGCTCTCTCAATGTGAGAATGCTTTAGATGCACATCGGCTTCATTACAGACTCCGCAAAGCTGCCGCTTGATCCTCGGAAATAATGCCCTTTTCAACGCCTATGGAAATGATATCAGATTCGCTGCCAACTTCATCGATCTTTCTCTTCTTTGAGCCGGTCAAATCGATTCCCGATGTCTTTTCCAAAACCTTCTCGAGCTCACTCATTTGATGGAAAAATCCAGGATCCACGCCTTTTGCCTCTCCTTCTGGCACCTTGAACAAATACGCAGTAGCACGTGCTGCGTCTCCCTTCGAAACGTTATGACTTACGAAATAGTCGCACCAAATAGCTGCGTCGACCATGAGCGGCACACATAGTATGGAATCCATACATCTGGTGTATGTCACCATAGTGTGTGGCGATCCGAGGAAGCCAAGAGACGTGTATTCCACGAAATCCCGTTTTTCATCGCCAATGAATTCGGTGTACATGACACAAACTTTGTGGTCGAGATCCTTCTCCTCCCACGGCCCAAAGATGTCAGATTTGACGCGCATTTTTGCATTCAAGGTTTTCTTCGTAGTGAGGTTGAGCATATCGTTATTTCCCAAGTGATTACTCGATGCAATGACTCGAGGAGCAAGTCCCAATGCTCGAAGATACTCCACGGCTGCTGTCTTGAATTTGGTTTGACCGGCTTTGTAGTCCGTTCCGAGACAGTACGCCGTGCCTGATGAATAGGGTGCAAATTTGGATAGGGGACTTGTCGAAGGGACGTCGGCCGTTCGATAGCACTCATCGAAGAGTCCATTCATCGCGGAAGAAAGCGTATTTTGCGAACCTCCATTGACAAAAGAACATCCCTCGAGAGCCGCTGCAGCGGCGTAGCACATACTGGGTGAAATATCATCTTTGTTGTCATCATTGTAGATTGCATTCAACATGTCGTCCGTGGATGCATACTCTGCTTCTGAAGGCCTCTCCACACTGGCCGACCAAATGACAGTCACATGCCCATTGACATTGTTTTTCTCCCTCCACTTGCGAATGTCAGAACGAATTCTCTCCACCCTCGTCCTCGTAGACGCATTGTCGCCTCCGGAAACAACATGCGTTGCAGTTTCGTGTTGAGACTCGCCAATAAAAGAGGGATCCCACACACCCTCCATGATTTCCACCCTGTCCATCTCCTCCCTCACCTGACGGACCAAATCCGGCTCCAGGACGCGACAGTCGTAAAGAGCCTGGCCGAGAGGAGTCGGCCGGATGTCCCACCCGCCCACTACGGCGTCGTTGGCGGAGGCAAGACCGGGAATACGTCCTTGAAATCCGACTCCGCGTCCGTGAATTCCACGAGGGGGGATTTGGGTGAGGCATCCGTACCAGTTGGCGGAGATGCGGCCGCAGGTAGAGGTTTCCCAGGAGAGGTTGAGGCGGTTGGCGATTTGGCCGGCAAGGAGAGTCACCCCGTTGTTTCCTCCAAGACCGACGATGAGGATTCCTGCGGAGACTTGCATGGTTGTTGATGTCGTGGTGGTCGGCATTGTCTGGAATAATTATTCCGGCAATTTCGGAAGGATTGACTGGATGGTGCCGGATGCAAAAGTTTTAATAATATAAATAATGCTTCATCTTGTTCTTCTGGGCGTGATGGAGTAAATCTCCGGCCTCCGGCGGGCAATGACGTTCGCCCAACCTCCGTACTGACGTCATTAATGCGTAAAAAATACCAAAGACTTTGATGTTCTGGTATGGTTGTTTTGCTGTGTTGGAACTAGTATGTTCAGTTTGGTTATGGTACTTTTTTATGTCATGGATAGTTTGGAAGTTTTCTGCAAACCTCAAAACTGTATTTTTTCTAAGTTAAAAATTCAATACTTTACAAAAGACCTCGTAAACAGATTTATGTAATATTAAATAACACACTTTCCAAAAACGGATTCAAAACTCAGTGACTGCGTGACGTGTTTGTATGAGTTCTTGCAGGTGCCAATAAAAACTATCACATATGCCTTTCGGCCGGCAGGTGTGAACTTGATGCTTTGCTTCTCTCCCCCATCCGGCCGGCTGTTGCATCGCACCACGCGTCGCCACGAAGCCGGCCAACAAAACAACGAAGGAGAAAACAACAAAATGTGAGCAGACAAAATTACGTTATCACGAACACAAACCTTCTATCTCTGGCATTGCCTCTGCCTGGCTGGGTGGGTCGAGGATAGCCGTTCTCTTCAGTTCATAAATTCACCAAGATTCATACCGTACAATTCACTCTAAGACCGCTACTAGAACCATGAAACTTCCGATAACCGCAGCGATATATCTATTTCTAATTTTATCACCATATAATGTGGAATCTTTCACGCATCCAATATCTGGAAGCATTCCTCAGTCCTCCCGACAATCGATAAAATCGTCGGCTGCCGGCTTCGAACTTCATGTTGCGACGAGAACTGTGTCTAAGGCGAAGATAAAAACTCCCACGTCCAATGAAGTGTCTCGGATTGTGGATACCGCTTTGATGCCAAAAAATATTCCACTCGCCGGAAGCGAACTACAAAACTTACCTATAGATCCGGCATCGGAAAAATACCGCAATGGCCTACTCGTTATTGGATTCATCACATTGCTGTTTGCAAGCAATAGTCCTGCATTGCACTCGGCATTCGAGCTGGCGTCAAGTACCCCTCCCGTCTTATTGGTCAACGCAATCGTTTCGTTCGTGGGTTTGACAGGGGTCGTCGCTGGATCGCCTTTGTTGGAAAAGATTGTCCCCGATCCGTCTGCCCAGTCTGCCAATACCGATGCGACTATTTATGCAGCAGACGAACCAGCTCCACTTTCTTTTTCGAGTAACGCTTTAATGCGTGTCGTAGGACCCTCGGCTGTTGCGGGTTTCGAGCTTGGTCTGTGGAAATTTCTCGGTACCACGGCGAATATATATGGGCTTTCCCAAACATCTTCCGATCACGGCGCCTTTCTTATACAATTGACCACACTGATTGTTCCCGTTGCTCAAGGCCTCATGGGAGTTCCGATTCCGAGCAGAATATGGAGTGCAATTGGATTGGCTTTGGGAGGCGTTTTTATGTTCACGCAAGACCCAAGCCAGCGAGATTGTGCAACTTTGACCGGGGATGGATTGTGCGCACTGGCAGCTATTTTCTACGCAACATACGATTTGAGGTTATTCAAATGGGGAAAGATTATCCCAACAAATGAATTGATTACAACGAAAATGATGACGCAGTCACTCTTGTCGTTGGGATTGCTTTTCGTTTTGGGATGGGATGAGACTCGGACATTCCTGTCGGAAGCATCCATGACAGATTTGCAGTTAGTTGGAGCCGTCTCTCTGTGGAGCGGCTTTGCGGTGAACGCTTTGGCACCGTATTTGCAAGTTTCAGGGCAGCAAGCTGTTGGTCCGGCACGTGCTCAGATCTTGTATGCTAGCCAACCGCTTTGGGCTGCTATCATGAGTTACTTCTTTCTGTCAGAACAAGTGGGTAGCGAAGGTTTCGTTGGCGGAATCGCTTTTTTAAGTGCTATGTTCTTGGCGGCAACTGCTGATAATCCAGATCCTGATTGCGGAAAAAGGGACTGTGAGGTGTGATCTTGACCGACGAAGCCTCGCTCAGTGCTCCTGTAGACCAAAACACACCGAATCTAATTTTATGTGACCACAATACCCGTGGCCTTACAGTTTTGTCTACTACTTGGATTGTAACTTATCGCATTACACAGCACTTTATTTTTATCCTAATGAGTGATTTCTTGGCATTGTGAAATGTGAGACGAATTGTTTAACTCTTTACCACTGTTTCAGATAATACAATTTGGTAGTAATAGAGTGGATGAACTCCCGGAGTTACAGTGAAATATGGAACAAAATAACCTATTCAATACTGTATTTGCTGCTGTTTATTACTACAGTATCATCATTGGTTCGTTTTAGATGGAAAGATTTATAGACGTTTACCTTCTTCTATTACGGCTACGAGTTTTTTGTTGGGGTCGGAGAGTGAACATTTTCAGTATCATATCGTACTCTTTGAAAATGGCCCTTGGAAGAGTGTTGTTCGATTTTCTACGTCAATTTCTTTCTTTCTGGCGGTTCATCACTATCCTAAAGGCTCCTATAGCCTTTCGGCGTTGCACTCCATCGTGCGCTTTCTGCTTGAAGAATCTTCTTAGCACACATGAATTTCCAGATGTGGAGACATGCAAAAATATCAAGCCAGGGCCCAACGAGCTTTATGTGTCATCAAGAGTAGATAATAAATAAATAATCTTTCCCTTGAGCCACAGGAATGCGCTTGTGCGGCCTCCAGGTGTATTATTTGCAATTAGTCTTATTCCTCATTCGGGCCAGCCATGTTTGAGTTGCCCATCTTCATTCGTTCGTGCATCAAATTTTGCCACGGCTTCGTGGCGAAGACCAAAACAGATTTGGCTAAACAAAGAGTCACGGAGAAGACATGGTATCTACATGACAATACTTGGATCTATATTAAATTCTACCCTTGGCTAGCGCGTTTGTCAATAATTACTGATACTAAGCAATTTCAATCAGAATTATTTATTCAACGACTACAGGTGTCTGGACATTCTCGGTCCCTTCTTCGGAGGAGCGCTCGGACGACTGCTGTTCGAGATCAATGTCAGTTTCCCTTCTTTCTGTTATTTCCTCTCCATCTCCAAGGGCCTTACCAGTATTGAGCTCTTCCTCGGCAAGCTCCTCTGCTTGGAGGATCTTCTTGGTGGAGATGTATTTCCAGAGATGGAGGCAAGCGCTTAAAACAAGCCAGCACCAAAAGGTTGCGATCTGGAGTTGTGTACGCGATGATGAGTACCCAAAAGGCTTCACCAACGCCATAGGAAGGCGCTTGTGTGACCTCCAGCTGTATTCCTTTTTCTCGTCCGAGGAGGCTTCGTCCTCGCTCCCAGCATCATTGTCGGCGTCGGCGTCGCCATCTTCCTCAACAGCGCCTTCGTCGGTTGTATCAGTCAAAGCTCTCGTGTAGCTTACATCATAAACCTTTGGGGTTTCACCGTAGACCTCTTCAAATTCGTGGCTGTTACGATGAATACATCCATCATTGGTTAGAAACGACCTGACAACTAAACGCAAGCATCAATTTGGTATAAAATGTAACTTACCATCCACCGACAAAGAGACCAGCAGACAGAAAAACAAGGAGGAGGACCATGAACGCGGCAAGCCACGCCTTGTTCTTAAGCTTCTTGTTTGCGAAGTAAATGATTCCACCAAGCAAGAATCCTACAGCGATTCCAATGAGACCAGAGAGCGGAATGGCTTTTGCTCCTTCTCCTTGTAAGAAGAAAGGGATCAAAAACACTCCAATCTCGGCAACTTCGCGCCAAATGTTCCATGCGACATTGAAACGGATAGATTTAAGACTGAGTCCGATGGTGACGCCATCGGATCCTTTCTTACTAGGGTAGATGCCCAGAAAGGTCGGAATTTTGAGTGACAACTGAAGAATGCAAATGGCAGCTACAAGCTTGGAAACTCCTTCGATGATAATGGCCACTTTTTCGTCGAGGTCACGGGACAAGACAGCCAATGGTATAGCAACGCAGGCACACACAATGATTGCAACAAAGGTAGCCAAAAGAGCGGAATAGGTGATGGCTTTGAGACCTTGCTTTTGCTTTTCTGGCTCCTGCCAGTCGTCACTTCTAAGAAGTACAGTGCGATATTGACCGATGATGACTGTACCCTCGAGAACTTCTCTCGCGAAGATCGTCATTATTGCTCCGTCAAGTAAGCCAGTCATGTTGGATATGTTGCTTTCAAATAGATATTATAATCGCAGGGTAGGACGATTCAGCTCTGATGCGAGAATAGTTTTATGACGATCTTTGCAAAAAAATGGGCGATGTAAACGAATCATCAAGTTATTGAGTGCGGCTTTTGTAAGATGTGAGCCATAGAGCAATCATAGCATACCACTTCTTTCATCAAGGTCGATGATGTGAATGATGATTCATGATGAGCGTCTGTCTCCTGAGTCTGGATAATACTAATGCTCTATATTGCATGAAAATCATTCTCTCATTCATACGGTACTAGAGTGGTTAGCTATGTGACAGTGACAACCAACATTCAGATAATGGAAGGTACAGGTTAAAGGAATAGTAATAATTTGAAATTTTACCTTTTTTACTTATAAGACGACATAATATTTAAATATGTATGTACGAGACGACCTCAAACTCCTGACTGTTTGCGTGTTGTATTGTATTAACTTCTAAGCTCTCTTCTTTTTCATCTTTAGACTGGTATGTACTTACTTATGATGTAATTCATAAAGAGACTTTCTTTGTGTAAGATAGCACAATAGGTAGTTTATCTGCTACTTGTCATGTTCGGTACGATAACAAATTGTACGCCTACATGATAGAGAAAGAGGCTCGAGACAATCGAAGACAAATGCGTGCATGGCCACAAAACAACTATGATGTTTCACGAAAAAGTAGTAGAGCTGTTGAACTGATTCCGATGGATTGAGATGCTTCTTGAGAGCTGAGCGCGGGTTTGGCACGAGCTGGCACCCAGAAAAGTCGATGATTCAATCTGCTCATTCATATATATCTGAATATGTTGATAAAATCATGTTGAACTGAAACGCGTGCAATCGAGCAAAGAACAGTTTGTCCGGGCTTGGCTTTGTGTCATACGCAACGAAATTCATGCCAGTGCACGCGTTGCAGCAATTACACTCCTTCGTCCTAGGTACGAGTCTAATACCGGTATTTTCGCGAGTGTCACAAATCCCGTAGAATTTTGATCCAGGCCTCCGTGGGAATTGTTTTCGCACAGGTAGTATTCATCTTCGCGGGCAAAACTGCCATCAGCCATCACCATGGCGGCTGCTGCCCGTTCTGGAAGACAAAAGAATGGCGATATTAATTTCGTGATTTATTTTATTTCTATGCGTAATCACACAACTTAGGAAAAACTATCACAGATAATATCTGTGATAGTTAAACATTGCAGTTAATATCAATCGATTCTAACTGTTATCACTCGTATTTATTTGTATACACCATTACTCTGTATGATAAAATAATTAATTGTTACAGTCATTATCTGTGATATATCTGTGATAGTTAACTATCACAGTTATTTTTAGTCTGTGCAGGTGCCATTGAAATATCCAATATTGCCAAAATATTGTTGCCTATCTAGAATCTTCTTGAGGGGAACCAAGGATGCGATCTTGTCCCAACACACATTGGGAAGACCACCATGCATTGGTTACACTCAAAAGCACCTCGCAAAACAAATACAACAATCATAATAAAATGTAACAATTTTTACTTGATGACATTGTGGTAAAAAATCATTTATAAATTAATCAACTAATTTTAATCTAATACAAATTTTCTAATCACCTGCTTGCTGCCCTGTGCTGTTTAGTTGATTGGTGTGTTAAAAAGGTGATTTGAAGTCATGGAACAACATGCAGCATCATCAAAGGCAGCTCAACAGCTCTATTTTTAAATTCATGCCATTTTGTCAATAATTATTCTTTGCTCACTATTCAATTTTGTCAATGCAAAGTAACAAATTGTTAAACTAAATCAATTCAACAGCCAATACTGAATAATGTCCAACTATTCATTACAAGAAAGGTATGACATTTTGATCATAAAAATTACAGTATGCTCTTTGGAGGGTACACTTGCTTGTAAGACTCAAACAAGAATTGAAAGGACAAAAATAAGACTCACCAGGAATCGAATAAGAATCAAATTACCAATGAAAATTGAATGAAGAATTAAGACAGTTCCAACATTCAAAAGAAAGAAGAACACCATATCAACCATGTCTTGATACAAAGAATGAAAGACAATCCCACTGAAGTACCAATGTGATGAGAAACTTGATGAGAATCCACCCACAATTCAAATCATATGCAAACAGACAGTAATGAAATATAGGAAGAATGTTAAGTTTATGTGGGAGGGCAATATGAAGGACTTTTGAGGGCAATAGATGGAATTTACACAGTTGGTGAAAGGTATGGATCGGAT
>JALLPE010000748.1:0-14932 GCA_036940025.1 Conticribra weissflogii | reverse complement strand
AATCATTGCAAATTATCAAACCACATAGAATGTATTTTTGACGATTGTTCAAGTCCTAATATTATTAATTGGTGGTATCACTGGAACTCATTGGTATCATTGCCAGGATTGGTGGCAGATTTGTAGAAATTAATTGCTTTGTGTGAGTACCTTGACAATGCATTCTTGCTGGCTCTTCATTGACAAAATCAGCCTCCCTTGTTTCCTCAATGTTCAACCACAATGAACTTCTATTGGATCAAAATGGTTGCAATTGATTTACCAAGCCCATCATCCTTGAATTTGTTCCTTTTTCTTGAATGCACCAGATTCTGCCCCTCCACAGGATCTTTTACTAGTGCATGGACCAAAGCTGTGATAAATGGGGAATTTCAATAACCCAATCAATCCCATGACTTCATTGTTTGTATCCAAGAATTCAAGGATGTAGCAAATTTGTTCACAATAGGATTGCATGGTTTACCAAAAGCATCAGTCCAGGTGTCATTGTGTGATATCCACTTGTGGTATGCCTGAGCATATTTTCTTTGGAAATGAGTTCAAAACGTCATTAAGAAGGCATTCCTCCATGAAGAGTTGTGCAGGGACAATATCAAAGCTGTGCAAGAGATGTATGCACATCAGCACACTATCCATTGCACAGGTATTTGTAACTTCAATTCCTTCTTATGAATAAGACCATGATACACCAAACTTGAGATCAATGATTGAATTCTTGGATAGTGCAACATTATGTGACCTCTTGGGACAACCAGATCCTCTTGATTTTTTCCAGCTAATTGCAAATTGCAATCAGGTGGTCTCCTATCATTAGGTTGATTTCTTTTGCAAGATGCATGATACTTTGTAGAAATTCCAATCTTGTGTGATGCTAGTTTGTAATCCATCTGCATTTGACAGAAGTTGGGGAGATGAGAGAAGCATACATCCATGGACAAGCTCTTCTTTCAAGCCAACAGGTGGATGAGATTTTCTTGCATTTGTTGACCATTGCTGTTGTTTTGAGCCATGAATGCAGGTGCATTTGATGATGGGAAAATTAATCTACCTTGAAAATTCATCAAGATACCACTGCAGCGATTTCTTTGCTCAGGGAAAGTTATCCATTTTCATAGATGCTCTCTGTGATATTGTGAAATTCTTCAACTGAATAATTGATGCAAAGTAAACTTTGGACCAATGCATTGAACTTTGCCTTTTGCTGAATTGGAACAATGTTGTGATTCCTTGCAATCCTTGCACACAAGCACAAACAATGAACTTTGCAAGTTGAATGTATTTCTCCATACCAACAGCAGTAGCTTGATCAACATTGAACATGGCTTGCGATGCATTCTTAAAACCAGCTCTCTGCTTCTGAAAAGTGCCAAATGTTTTTAGGCCAATGTTTCTCAAAGTCATCAAAATCATTGAACTCATGACATTTCAAAAGTGCATCAAAAATTCTCCTCTGACATACCAAACAATCCCCACCAGAGTTTTTACATAGCAATCAAGGTCTTTAGAATGGTGGCTTGTGGTGGTTACATTTGCTGATTGATTTCTCTTGTCCATGAGAAAAGCCATGATGGTTTCAATTTGCATAGCATGCCCCTTTGGGAACATCACATTTTCCATACCTCATGTGCAAAAAATGATGTGACCTCTAGCATCGGTGATTTCAGAACTCACAACCAAAGGAGTAAGACTTTTCTCATCATAGGATGCCATTGCATCAAGATCAGATGTAACGTTTTTGTTACTAATTCAAACAGCATGATAGCAGACTCTACAAATTTGACCGAGAGCCAGAGTCCAAGTTATGGTTTCATTCTTGAGTTTCAGTACCCATGCACAATCCAAGAGAGGTCATGTTACAAGCTATCTTGACTGCCCTCTCAAATTCCATAATTCCTTTTGCAGGTGGACAGATTTTGTATGTTTTTGCATGAGTGTGACAACCATGATGTTCAATGACAATGCACTGTGAAGCATAAGAGTTGTTCAATGAAAATCTTCCAGGGCACAGAACCTAGAAAAGGTTGTTAAGAAAGTGCATCTTGCTAGTCAAGGAGATAGTTAGCAGAATTTTATTCTTGTGATTTGTCATCAGACAAATTACAACATTGCAGTCACTCTCAGAGCAAACAAAAACACCAAGGCATTTTTTGTACATTTGCTTCCCTTTGGTGTACTTCTGAGTTCAATAACCAGCTGTTGCCCAAGCAATTTTATGATTCACATGAGGGACTTTAAATAGACATCTCAATTAGGATGATCCTCATCTTCAGAAGGATTCATTACTTCATCTGATGGATGGTGTGGGAGAACTGTTTGCATCAACAAGAGTTTGAGATGAAGTTGGCTCATATGACTGATGATTGTGAATTGTTTAGTAGCAGATGACGACAGGTGCAGTGATATGGGTGAATTTTCATTAGATGCATTGACTGGTGGTGTGATTAGGAATAAATTAGAAAGAACACAGAATTAGAGAAATTGAACATGAATCAATTAATATATCATAATTGACATGAATTACCAGAAGTAGAATCATTACAATGTTCTTGATTTGGAGTGTTTGGAGTTTTTGGAACTTCTTCTCTGTCTACCTCAACTTCACCATTGACTAATAGTGACACAGAAGCTAGAACAGATAGTGATCTCAGTGCATGGGAGGAGTTGTGCAATGATTGTTCATTGACATGTTGATCAATTCCATCATTTGATAAAACTGCAAGAAACCTGAATTTCATTGACATCAGGTTCATCGCTTGCCAATGACAATATTGAACCAATAATGTTGAGAATATGTTTGTTATTGTTGGCCACCTTCTCAAACAACTGATGCTGATGAGGCCTTGAAAATTGCTTGACACTCCCTGCAATATTTCAACCCAATTTCATTTATGTGTGAAGGACTCAATCGCTCCTGAGATTTTTACAGATGAAGTTGTTTGAACAAGAGCAATCCAGCAGATGAGGATTTCTTGAAACCTGGGCCTCATCCCCCAAAGCAAGTGGGTATCAATCACTCCACAACTGATGCTGCTGAGGACTTGAAAAATCCTTGTCATTCCCTGCACTACATAGACCTAATGCTAATGACTTTAGAAGGGCTCAATGGCTACAGAAATTTGCAAAGATATGGATGTTTGAAAGAGAGCAATTCTATTTGATGTCTACTTCACAGGTCATGAAGAGTTGTTGATGTTACATTAGAGGTGTTGTTGGGTTGTGGTTTGTATTTTGAGTGACTTGCCTTGTTGTTAATGCTTCTGGATGCTTCTGTTTGATTTGGGATGGAAAGTGTACTCAACAATTTTCTGGCTTTTTTGAAGGTTTCTTTTAACTGAAAAATTATTAGTTGATTGGGTAGTAGATTGACAAGTAATTGAGAAAAATAGAGAAATATTTTAAAAACAGGAGCTCTGGTTTTTAAGAACACCAGAGCTCCAGTTTTTTTATACTACCTTTTTATTTTATTGTGCCTATTACTTTTCCTATCAAAATAACCATGATGTGAGTGGCATTATTGTGTAATAGAGTCATGTTTTTTCATACACTAGCCTTTGTTGTCCCCTTCAGTAGTACGATCCGACCTCCTAGTGTTAATATGTGGATTATCATAGCTTATCAATCAACAGTAGTGAACAAAACCTATTTTCAATGCAATGAAAGAGGAAGTATTCAGATTCTGCTGGAAGAATCTGTTCGTTTTCCTTTCTTAATCAAAATTAAAGGTAAGTCTTATTTATAATGTCATTAGATACCTCTCTTTTCACTGTGCTGAATCTTCACAAATTTAAGAGAAAATTCTGACACTACAAAACCATTTTGTCGGACTCAACTTCTCGCATCAATGAAGAGTGAGTAGGAACCAATATATTTTCACGTGAGCAATTTCATTTTGCAGTAACGCGTAAGAACCACTTGAACTTTCCCTCATCAGACCTCGTTCCTGCTGTTTTCGAATTTTGCACTCGTTCTTCCAGCACTTTGACCTCGATCCAAAATGGCTTAGGTGTGGTACCTCTTCCGCGTGTCCGTCGAGCAGATTCATCTCCATGACATTCTTCGCCCATCGGAAAGTGCTCGAGCCAAAAGACAAACCTCAACAAACGAGTGAAAACGCCTCTATGTTGCCATCAAATCCATCAACAAAGGCGAAGTTCCTATTTTCGTTATTGTAGTTACCTGCCTACAAGTATTATTTTTGACCGAGCCAGTCATCTGCATTCTCATTGGATTCAGCTGCTCGGTCGAGTGCACATCTTGTGCACATTTGACCTCGATTCTTCCATCAGCAGTGGCAAGTCAATAAGTACGAATCCTCTAGGTACTAATTCTTGTTTCGGATCACGAGAATAGGAAATTCTCGTTCTCTCTAAAGACACAGTACGAAACATTTGTAATATATTGTACTGTCGCTAGCTGTCCTCAACACGGTGAAGTCGCCGGTTGAGGCCAAGTGATAAGTAATTCTCCGCCATCTGCCTGTGCCTCTATTCTCTTTGTCGGGTTGTTGACGGACAACCTGGGCAAGATCGAGAAGCTAAGCTAAGGAGCCAATCCGAGGGCTTCGGGGAAAAAGAAGCCAAGGAAGGCCAACCGGCCCGGCAGCCGAGCGAGCGAAGAATCCTTTCCAAGCAATCAAGCAATATCAGGCCACTGTTATCTCTGGCTCGAGAGCTCCAACTCGTCGCTGTGCTGTCACAATGAACGGCGTATCCTATGGAGCCCCCATGCCAAGCGACGACCATGGCGGCGCCAACGGAGGCAACGCTGCCAGCATGGCCGCCATGATGGCGGCTCATTCCCAAGCTCAAGCGCAGGCTCACCAACAGGCTCTGCAGCAGGCGCATCAACAACAGATGCGGCAGATGCATCAAACCCAACAGCAGCAGGCACAGCAAGCAAGTCAGGTGGCCTCTCAACATCGCCAAGTTCCCCCACCGCCATCTCCCCAAATGTCGCCTCCCCAGCAGCAAAAGATGTACAGTCAGCATGCTGCTGCTGCGACTGGTCGTTACGGTCCTCCTCCGACAAATGATAATGGACAAATCAATGGAAGTAACAATAGTAACCTTCCAAATATCAACCTAAATGTCAATGGCTCTTACCCCATCCATCCCAACAGCCCTTATAATCCATTCAATACGGCCAATCCAATTACTCCCTTGACGCAGCAGCAGCAGCAAGCGCCGCAAGCATCCCTTCAAGCAGCCGCAGCAGCAGCATCCATGTCCAACACCCCTCTCACCACCACAATCGTCCCCATCAACAGCCACATCCCCAACGCGTCCAACATCAACATCAATGCTCTCCCATGCGCCCGCTGCGGCTACCCCTCCTGCGACGTCCAAATTCTCACCTGCCGCTGCGTCCTCCACGCCCGCTGCACTCCCGTTCCAATCCGAGCCTGTCCCAATCCTCGTTGCGGAAGAGCTACCATCGGTAGCGGTCATCCATCCCTCAATAACAATGCCCATGCTGTCGCAGCCAATAGCAATGCCGCCGTGTTGGAGTTGCTCCCCATGGAATTTGCTGATTTGGACGAGGCGAGGAGAGTAGCAGCGGTGGCGTTGGCGGCGAGTCAGAGGGCGAAGAATGCGCAGAGGGCGAGGAAAAAGGCGAAGCTTTCGGTGGGGAGTACTGCCGGGGGCAGCGGTGATGGCAATAGCGAAAACGCTAATAATTCGAATGACGCCAAAAGCAACAACTCCAATGGGGCGAGTGCGAATGGGGACAAAAGCACCAATGGAAACAATAAATCAATATCCAATAACAGTTCCAGTCCGGCGGACGAAGATGACGCTCAATCTGTCGCATCAGCTTCCACCAACACGATGACACCCTCCGCCACGCCCCTCTCCCACTCCCTCTCCATAGAACAACTCCAACAACCACCTGCACCCCCCGACCGATCCGAAGAACTTCGTACCGGACGCTGGACCGCCGAAGAAACCTCATACTGCGACAAACTTATCCAAAAATTTATGGAAGGACGTCTCCCCCTTCCAGATGGGATCAAACTCAACGAATTCCTCGCCGGAATGTTGAGATCGAAGCAGTCCCGCCTTACGAAAAAGATGAAGAATGCCAAGTTGAGCAGTAAGACGTTCAAGCGTACAGTGGGATGTTTGGCAGATATTGCTGAGGCGCGGGAGTTTAGCGAATTGGAAGACGCATTTTTTCATTCGATTCAGAATGGACTCGAGAGAGCGGAGATGAAGTTTCATATGCAAAAGGAGTGGAGGGAGACCTTTTCGACGTATTGCGTGAGTCAGGGGCAGCCACTGAATGCCGATCGGTGGCTGGCAAGCGTCGAAGAAATGGATCGGAGGGTGCATAGGGCGAAGGACATGGCCAGGATGCAGAGGAGGAAGTTGATGATGGGACATGCTTTGAAGCAGGATTTGCAGAATCCTGATAGGGGTGTTGTGATTGACAATAGCGGGAAAGGGGGGAAACAGGGCGTGAGTGATGGGAGTGGGGGTGCTGCGGTAGTAGGAGGAGCGGCGGGGGTTGGTAATGGCAATAGTGCTGCGGGAGTTGGGCAAATGAGCAACAATGTTGATGTGGCCTCCGCTACAGGTGGACCCAGTGCTCCCTTCGGCGGTGGCAGCCAACTTGCCGTTCCCGACCCCATGCAATCCTCTTCTGCTGCAAATGCTTCCAATTCCACTGCCACACTCCACGAATCTGTACCTTCCCAAAACATTGCCTCCCCGTTCCTCAACAGTATCATCAACTACATCCATCGTCATCACGTCCCATTCGAATACATTGACGCATGGGTCCCATCCTTTGTGCCCGATTCTGAAGAAACCACCAACACCGTCACCGATAACACCGACCCGTCAAACCAAGAAGACAAACGCCCCAAATGCCGCCTCTGCTTCGCTGGCTCCATGGTTACCAAACAAGTCATGGTCGGAGACGGAACCACGCAACCACGTCGCGCTATGCCCCTCTCCCACGACGATCAATTCAACTTATCCGCTTTTGGAGATTACTCCGAAAGTTTCTCCTTTGACGTCGGGTGTGGCCTGCCTGGCCGCGTCTATCACATGGGAGTGCCGACTTGGGAACAAAGCGTCCACAATGCACCCTTGCATCATTTTGAGAGGGTGGGAGGATCGCAGCAGTGGGGAATTAGGACCGTGGTAGGGATTCCAGTTCCGTCGCCGAATGTCGGCAGGATTGTTGTGGTGTTGTATTCGAGGCACGATCGGCCCAAGGATCACGATTTAGTGATTCGTCTTACAGAGGAGTTCACAAGATTGATGCCCAGTCCGAAGTGGAAGTTGGTGGTGGATGTGGGTCATGTGGCGGCGCAGGTCCCGGGGCAAATGGCTGGTCAGCAGCAGCAACATCAGCAGATGCAAAACAGTGCCCACGGTTCACAGGGAGGTCAAACGCATGACAACTCTATGACTAACTCGTCCAATTCATCGGACCCCGCATCTCTTGTGTCAGAAGTCATATCCATCTTCGGAGAGCACATGCCTTCCGACCCTTCGACCCCAGCATTCGCATACCTCCAAGGATTCATGAGCCTCCGGCTTCTATTGCTCCGTCCCACACGTTCTCCCCAGGAACAAGACATTGTAAATACCATTCTCAGCTCGTACTCGAGTTACAAGGCCGGAGGTCGGACTCGACCGGATATGGCATTGATGCTGGCCCGAGATTTCATGTTTTTGAATCAGCAGAATCAACCGCAGCAGCTGTCTCCAATGCAGATGCAGCAGCAACAGCAGCAAACTATGCAATGGAACGGACAGCAAGTGGGATCGTCACCTTCCTTCGCTCCCATGGCTAGTTCAAATACTTCTCAGGTGCAGCAGCAGCAACACCAAACGCGGAATACCGTGTATACGCAGCAGCAACATCATGCCCCCGCACAACAGGATGCATCTATGGAGAACAACTCATACTCCGCGACGGATATGCTCATGGGGCAGCAGCAGAACCACTATCATCATCAACAACAACAACAACAACAACAACAACATGGTCATTACCAATCCCAGCAGCAATACCAGCAACAGCAACAACAGCAGCAGTACCAACGGCAAATGTCTCAAGACAATGACTCGTCAGCTGCTGCAGCCGCTGCCATGTTTGGGGACCTGGCTCCTTCTCCGTCGTATGATGCAATGACAGGTGGCAATGGTGGCAATTGTAATCCCTCGGGGTCTGCTGGTGGGCACGATTAGTCATCATCTCAGTCATGCCCTCGGTTTTGTAGAATTGTAGTTTTGTCACCGCCATTTTCCCTCTCTTTTATAGGCAGATACTCTCTGTATTCGACCCATTGTGGCAGATTGCATGTGAAGGCCTTTTGTATTTTTTCCCGTTCATAAGGCATGTACATATTGTATCAAGCCTAGGCGTGAATAGCGCTATATTTATTGTATTCAGATTATTTGCAAGTAGTCTTTCATAATGCTGAATAAGTTCAACGTATAGGACCAATCATTTTGTTCATACTTGATACTATACATAACAACATGATGTTCTGAAATAGATAATATTTTTGTAGTCCGACCCCTGTGGAGAAAATGACGTAAAACGTAGAGCGATGAATTCAAGATTAATCCATAATGGTCGAAGCAGTCACATTTGCGGAAGGCAAATGAGATTTTCCGCATCCACAATTGCAACAAAAGAAAAAAATTTGAAACATTAAAAAATAATGATGACAAAGCTATTTCATGCAATATTTGAGAAATCAATGTCACCGTTAAAAGGAACAGAATGTAGAGTTTTTGTAAGGATGAATTAGGGTATTTTGATGAAAGATACGGTTTCTGATATGATGAGGTGTGTATTATTATAATATATGATAGTACAGATTCTTTCATTTTCATTAGACCTCTAAAAAGTTCATGAAAAGACGTAGTTTAAGTAGGAATTGAATGGTTGGATGTAGATAGAAGCCTAAAACTTCTATTTTCACCATTTCAATTTGAATTCAGCAACTTTTGTTAATCTTACAAGACGGTCAACGAGTGCTGTCAGGTTCTCATAGGTGAAGAGCTTAAGAGACGAACTCTAACAATGATATAATTATATAGTCGGGGAAAGAGAATGTTTTATAACATTACCTTGTGTCGTAAAGAAACGCATCACAGCGCATTAAACTCGATATTAGGGCATTGTTGACCCCCAAATCAGAGAGTTTTATTGTATTATGCTCAGTGCTCCACATCATATGCGGCACATCCCCTCGGTAACTTTATTTTTATCGAGCGAAGGGACAAAATACGAACTTGCTTGAGCTCAGTTAACCCAGAAACGAATAATCTCAACCAAAAAGTGAACCTTTAATTATTGCCGCCGATAGTATCGAATGAATCATTTGTATTGTCATAATGATAGTTATCATTCAATTTAGCCTCATATCAAATGGTTAGTTCATTATTCAAACAAATGAAAAAAAGCGAATCAAATTGTAAGGCCCCTGCAAATTCACGAACAGGATTATCCCGCAGCATTCCTGGCAGCACGACGATCCGCACGACTAGTAGCATGATAACCACTACTAATCGGAGCCACACTCCTGCTACTTCCGCAATCACGGCACTGGATGAAATGCAACCTCGATCCAGAATCCCTTGTAAGCTCCGTATTAGGCGAACGACACATCTGACATGTCACATACTCCACAATGTACTTTCTCAGCAACGACTCGATATATTTCGGCACGTACTTTCCACGAATCACGAGACGCTGATTCCCATCAATACTCCCCTCCGTACCCAACTCCGCCATGAAGAACTGGAACACGTGCTGAGGGCTCCTCTGCATCATGGTGCAAATCTCCTGAAAGTTCACCCAGAGCGTCTTCTTAGTTCCTACCCTGGTGAGCTGGGGGGGCTTCATGGTACGGCGCTTCTTCTCGATCAATTCGGGGTTCTGCGCATGAATCGTCGCCATGATGCGATCGAGCATGTCATCGTAGGTATAATCGGCCTTACGGTCGTACATGTCCTCTTCCTCGCCATGGGCGGTCTCGTATTCGAGGATGAGGCGGCGCTGCTCGGCAAATTTCTCGTCGTCGTCGACATCGCCGGAGGGGTTGGAGGTGGAGGATTCAGACTTATCTTTTTTGTCTTTCTTCTTTTTCTTCTTCTTCTTCTTGCTCAGGTCCAGCATGTCGGCTAGATTGGCGTCTTCTTCTTCGCCTGTGGGGGCGTCTTCTTCTTCTTCGGCAGTCATGGTCTCGTCGTCACTGTTTGTGTATCGGTGTTAGATAGAGAGACTAAGTAGTAGGGGGTGGGGGCGACGGCAGTGATTTGTAGGATGTAGCATGTAATACTAGTAAGTACAATACTTCCTTTGAGTGACTGTAAACATTTTGATACAGACAGACGGCTCATTTCACCGAGCCAGCGAGTTTGTTGCAGCCACATAATATTATGTTGTGAAAAATAGAAATCGAATGAAACGGTATTTTTTACCATACTGTATAATATTATTTATTACCTTTGTAACATATCATTCTGAAATGTCTCTTAAAAATTCTTAAAATAAAGAAATATATTGCAAAATCCATAAAAATCCTGGAAGAAATAGAAAATGACATAATTCAATCATTGAAGAGTTATCAATCTAATGAGATCATTATTATAGTCATGGTTGGGCTACTCATTGCACTGCTACCCTAAAAGTCTAGAGACTGAAAATTTTGTCTCACTATATTTATTGTTTTTCATTTTGGAGCAGGTTTTACAGTTGTGTGGTGACATTACTCCATGATTCCAGGACAAAAATCAGAAGGTTGATAAATTATGATGTCACTGTTCATAGGACAGTATAGAACAGTATAGCATATATTATGTCATGCTTACTTTGTAGGTAAAAAGAGCAGAGAATAATATTGTTGAAATAAAAGTATGTAAAAGTAACATGGAGACATAAAAACAGGAATATCAATTTTCAGATGATTTCTAGACATGGAATAAATAACATCATGCTAAATAATTATGAATCTTGGCGCATTATTTATTGACTTAGATCAGGAAGCAAAGGATTGAAAAAGTGTCCTACAATTTAGCTTCAATGATGCAAATCTGCTCTAAAGTGGTTGGTAAAAGAGGACTGTGCTCTCATGCTGACACATCCATACAACATCTAGATAGCCAAGGTTTAGAGCCCCTTGGTATGTGGAGTCTTACATCTTATTCATTGGAGGGGAGCTGTCAAAAGATGGAAAATTTTCAAATCAGTGATTTTACCTATGTAAGTAGCCAAAGTTGCAGTTTCTGAATATCATGTGTATATTTTGAAAATTTTAATGAACAGTGAAGGATGTTGAGAGGCGCTGAAGAAACTTTAGACAAGCACAGGTATCTCCAATGGCTGATAAAAAACACAGCTTGTCTTGGAATGACATCATTGCAGTCTATTTGTTTCACAGTAAATTCAGTAGAGGGGGGTTCCTCACAGTTTTTAGGATTCGTCAACAAATAAAATGCTGGTTTACAAATCCATCTAGTTTTATGTTTTTTTATTTTGTCTTGCACTGTTTATTTTCCATAAAAGTTTAGAAAATCTAAGAATAATTTGATATGATTGTTTCTAAGCTGATTTGCAAGAATGATGATATTCTCCAAATGATGACCCAAAAATCTAACCCAGATGTGTATTTCAATGACAGAAGTATTTGGCTTTTGATGTCCAGCTGCAGATGCATTCTAAGAATTCATCTACCTGTCAAAATTTCAATATGTACACTTCATGTCAGCAAATGGCATTGTGCAAAATTATTGCTAGCTTGCTTTCCTGGTCTTACTCTCCTCTCCACCTCAGTGGCATGACCACAACTTGATTTCCCCTCTGACTGGACAAAGGGTGTGATGTGTCATTCTTAGGACATTTGTCCTTCATCTACTAACTCTTAACATGTTCTGTGAATCAAATCAGCTTATAGCACTTTTGCCTTTCCATTTCACTTCAAACATTATTGCAAATTCTCTTCAATAAGAGGTAACTCTTGAGGAAAAATGTCAAAAATGTTTACAATGAAGTCTTCAAAAAGGAACTTGGAACCGTTGGTGTTAATGATCAAGAGTTTCTTGTGAAAAGTAGACCATTCATACTATGCATGCTTGTATGTTTTCCTAGTGAGTCATCACATGGAAAGAAAAAAAGCAAATTTCACAATACCACAGTTCCAGGTGAGTGCAATTTCCTCCAAAGAATAGAGCATGATGAACATGTCCTCCAAGTGTAAGCCATCAGACAGCCAGTGATTGTAGTAAAATTGCAAGTACCATTCATAATTGCACTGTTACAAGTACCCGTCATATATTGTATAGATACACAAAATGGTCATGGATGTTAACAGTTTTGAGAAACAATTATGAATGGGGTATGGAACTAGACAACGTGTTGAGTCAACATGGAGTGACAAGACAGCAAGAACATGAGCAATTTAGGGTCACATTCACCTGATGTCACTAAACTACAGAAGACAGAATGCGTGGGAATCCACAAAGATGCACAGGAATCCAGGTAAATCTTTATACACTCTCCATCTCCATAATCAATGCAGGGGTATGGTATTCCATGTAGGATTACAAAGGTTTGGGATCTCTACATGGCAAGGTGCATCAAATATTGCATGTTCTGAAATACCTGGCCCTAATCTAATTGTTACAGTTACAATAGACTCTAAGAATCTCAACAGATCCAAATATTTTTGGTATTAGTCTGAATTTGATAGTATTGTCATATTCAAGGACTTTAGTTTGGTCAATAATTTTTTGTTAGCACATGACAACACAACATTGACTGCCTGCTTTCTTTTGAGAGAACACAAGTCCACCTGCATTGACCTGCAATATAGTTGAAACTGTACAATGTAATGAGTGAATGACAGTTGTCAAGCCATCATCCATAAGCTAGACAGCATTGTCATGGGCTTGTGGAACTGAGTAAGCAAGAGTGCCTTCAACACATTTCCATCAACCTGATGCATATGTTTACAAATGGTATTTGATTGCAGATTTGTAGTTGTGATTGTTGCAGCTTTGATATTGAACACATGAAGTTGATGAGCAAAAACAACAACTTTTTACCAGACACCCACAGTAATATTTTGATTTGCATTGGATTACATCTTGATGACAACAGCTATGACCATGCCAGCAGCATAGCAGTGATTGAGACAGCTATTGTACATGTCATCAAACCATTTGAACAACAACTCATTGTGGCCCATTGCTGTCCCTCAATTGTTTGCATCTGAGGCACCCACCACTGTTTATGCCTTTTATTGATGTCCATGCAATGTTGATGAGATACTGAGGAAGGCCTGCTGGTGATGGTTGATTGTTTTATCATTTGTTGTTGTGCCTTTTTCATGGGCTGCCTGAGGTACTTTGGGTCACCTCCTCAGGCAAACACTGAAGTGCTGTATTGTTTCCCAGTGGAATCAGAGATGTCTCACCTCACTACCAAAGGAGCACTCCCCATCTCATTGAGATTCCACTGTAAGAATCTGGTCCAAGGGGCAGTTGACACAATACATAGTACATTGTTCTTCTGTTTATACTCAATGTGAGGCATTGCTTCCTCCAATGGCAACATAATAAAATTGAACTTTAAATGAAATGAAAACTATTTATTTTGGGTAATTTATCATTATTTACTAACATATTATTTGATTATTATCCATAGATTATTACTATCAAAAGATTAAATAAAACATTATACTTTATATGTAATTTTATTACTTATATTTTTGATGTTATTTTCAATGTTGATGTTGTTGACATCACCAATCTGGCAACATGAAAAAATACCAATGTTTCTAAAAATAATATCAATGCATAACAATATATCTGTGTCTTGCAGTATTGCAAGATTTTGATATGGCTAGACATCAGATGTTTCCAACTAAATTGTCATAAATTTCTTGCATTAATTTCATAACAACATAATCACTAAATTTTTCACAAGTCCAGACAATTTCAGCCAGATTAGCTGTATTGTCAATGCAAGTGAGTGCAATGAGCTAAAGTTCACTATTCAGTGTCAGCACAAACCACAGGTCAATCATATTGACTACAACTTCTTCCCAAGGAGTAACAACAATGTCCTCGTCAAGGATGAGATCATATTGAGGACCAGATGTCTTGGTTTGTTGGTAATTGTTGCACATTTTTTTTGATCTGAATGCATAGATTATAGTGATGATTGCAATAATGAATGGTGGTGTACATGTAATTTGAACCAGGGTGACCAAGCATAGCATGGAACACATGTACAAGAGGCTACAACATTAAGTCAGTAAGATTGATTTACCACTGTGATATCAGTCATTGTGTGGTGAAACATAGCATAAATATCTTTATCATCCAAAAACTTATCAAAATATTGGTCAAGAATTTTCTAGGAGATAGATGAGTTTGTCCTGTTTGTCAAACATGCAACTGTCACAAACCAACAATGGTGGTAGATGAAGGAACATTCAACAAAGAGTGTAACATTGGTAACTTCCATCTGTTTGGAGAGTGGTTTGTCCTCTCTTGGAAAGAATAGACTCATCAATCCTTTGTTGGAAAAGTTGCAGACATGTCATAATGTTGACCAGATGTGGTAAATGTGAAAATAGACATCTGTCTCAACATCTGTTATTGGATATTACTCATATGTATGGTGTACCAGAGGATGACCCTGAAAAATCTGTCACGTTCTTTTTTATTGCATTTTTTATTTTTTCATGACAAGTGGAGCATGATGCATGCACAAAAAGTGCATACACAGAAGTACATTTTCAACCCTGAGTTCAGGGCTTTTGGAGATTCTTTAGATATAACTCAACTGTCAAACATCAGTGTTTATGTCAATAAATTTTGAGGTATCTGGAGATTAAACCTTCCCAACTAAGAATCAAGCCTGTCAAGAAAAGACAATCTATCAGCAATATCATTGT
>JALLPE010000747.1:0-14943 GCA_036940025.1 Conticribra weissflogii | reverse complement strand
ATTTGTCTGAACTAAAATAAAAATTATATTCTACACTGGTGTCTGTTTTCTGTGGGATTGATGTGATTGTTCAGTGATGCACACGCCTGCCTGCTTCAAATAGTGAGTTCCTACGACTGTAGCTGATGCCTCTCTATGAAAATTGTGGAAGGTACTGTTCCTTGATAAACAAGTAAATACCCCCTCCGATGCTACATAACCATTATGGCTAAAAAATATATCCCGAAGTAAAAAGTTCACCTTGATGAAGAATTTTGGGCCACAAAATTTGGCTGATTGATCACACACTCTCTCTTCTAACAAATAATAGCTCTCTGGAGATCGTGACCACAAGTTCTTAGTGAAAGACGCTGTTCACTGTATTTTTTTCAACTGTGGCGAATGTGAGTTTCGCCAACTTACCAACATGGGATAGACGCAAGGGCTTGAGGACGGGGCGACTTTGCACTACAATACCACCACACGAAGCGCAAATCCACGAAACGAAGATGAGCGACGGAGACGAGTCCGAGCAAGAATTGGAATTTGACGACAATCTATTCAGCGAAACGATTCCAAAGCCGACATCCAAGCCAGTAAATTGCAGTGATTTTCGAAAAGAGGACATGTTATGTAGAAATGAGGGGCTCATAGGAGTTCCTGGGGCATCCTTGGGCGATACATGCGACAAGAGTGCAAATTCTTTCAATCGGAAGAAGAAGAAGAAGAACAAGAAGAAGAAGAAAGAAAAGCATCACAAGCGGCATCGTCATGATCATGATTTCATAGCTGGAGTCGATGATGCTCGAAAGGTTGAATGGATGGAAGAGGCTCTGAAGTTTAAGAGGAAGAAAAAGAAGAAGAAGCATGACCATGATTTTGTTGAAGTTGGAGATGGCAGCGATGCTGATGCAAGGTCAAAACTTGTCGGCGAAAGTGATTTCGGTCAACAACCAGACAGTGGTCCAGATAGACAAATTTCATCTCCGAGAAAAACTTCCTTACCGTCGGGATCTGATAAATCTTCTCCTCAGAGCAAAATTACTTTTCTGACCAGAGATGAAGATTCTGCAAATAAAGATCTCGACGGGGAATTAGACATCGGGCCCAAGTTTCACGTGAATCAAAGAGTCCTTTGCATTGACGCCCAGCAGCAGCAAATACAGCAACAGAACGGATTGAAACTTAATCAGCAAAAAGAAGTTCGTGAAGAAGGTGAAAACACTACTAATGCGGCAAATATAAAATTAAGCACTGAAGATGCAAATGATGACAAGCCACCACTATTTGAGGCAACTGTGCGAAAATCTGCTCTCCGTTATGTAGACGCAAGTACGCAAAAGGTTCTGCCCGAAATCAAATACTCGTCTTCCAAAAAGGGAGGTCGTCAACGGAACAATCACCACCACCATCACCACCAACATCAAGAACAGCAGAGTATTGAAAACGGAGTCAAACAATGGTGCCATTTAATTCATTTCAAAGGTTGGAATTCCCGTTGGGATAGATGGATGGTTGAATCGGAAATATTCCCGGACACCGTGGAGTATCGAACGAGGGTGACCCCTATTTCAGGAAAGGTTACAACAGTAGCCGGACAGAGCGGACTTTCTACTGCAACGAAGAAGAAGAAAGGAAAGGTTGAGAGGAGAGGGAGAGACGATGATGGAAGTGCCAATCAGAAGGGAGGTCACGGAGAAGGTGAATCTTCTGCAAATTACAATTACGACAAAATTGTCAAAGCATGCGAGCTTCCTTTCACATTGAAAACAATCATGCTTGACGACCAAGATAAAATTACCAAAAATGTTTACCCGTCCCCATCCTTTACTTCGGGGAATCCTCATTCAACTAGAGATGATCATACCGGTGACATTACTTCGGATAGAAAACTTGGTATCAGTATGTTGCACGTACTGCCTTCTGCCATGAGCATCCTATCGATTATGGCTCAGTTTGTCCAAGTAATGAAACGGGGGGACTTGGAAGAGTTTGAAAAGCGCCAAAACGAGTTTGATGAGTGGAAAAAAAAACAAGCCGAAGAAAATGTACCATCTACAAATGAACATGACAATAGAATCGATGACCCATTGACAACGGAGGAAATCTACAGCACCAAGATTGATGCAACGAATGCCAAGAAAGGAAAAAAACACGAGCTGCAACCGAAGGATAAAAAGAGGGACAAAAAGTCCAAAGAATCCAAGCCAACTGCCCCCTCCAAAGAATGTTTCAAGCTTAAAAAGAAAAAGAGAAGGGAATTTGCCGTATCTGTTTTGGAATTGTTTGATGCATCTCTGCCATTATTTCTGTTGTACACGAGAGAAAGATCTCAATTCGTGAAGCTGATGTCAGAAGCGGACGGAAAAAATAAAAATGACGGTAAACTTAACGATGGTGCAAAAAGCGAAAATGACCAAGCCAAACGACCATGTCAAATGTACGGAGCTGAATTCCTTCTACGTTTAATTGTACGAATGCCTTACATTGTTTCACAATTTGATTCTAGCGTTCCTTCCGCGTTGGCGTCAAAAAATCCCTCCAAATCACTTTCAAAGACCATAGAAAAGGAACCCGGCACAATACCCGATAATCCAAATAACGCGCCTTCAACTTCATTACTTGAATCAGACGAGTTATCCGCAGATTTTTCAGAGTTTCTTATGGAATTGATTGTGTATTTACAACGTAATTGTGATTCTTGTTTCAAACGGAAATACACAATTGCTGAGCGGTTTTGATGAAATAAGTTTGGATTGAATGAAATTCTTCTAGAACGTTGGATCGGGTCAGTCCTATGTTTGATTATCGTCTCAAGCGAGATCCAGCTTTGCTGCGCCGATTTTTGAGGAAGAATAAAAATTCAAAATTTGAGCTTCGTCCGTCTTGTTATCGTTGTTATTATTTTATCACCATAACGCGGCACTCGTCCACGAATGTTTTCATCTTTTTGGCGACGGGTTACTTTCGGTACTATCAACATGTCGGATGTCAAGATAGAAGAACTTTGGAGGATTCTTCCTGTGAGTAGCAGTGTCTATATTTTGTTTTAACAAAGTGATTTCTTGAAACATCTCTTATTTCCATGTATGCGCCTCAACCTTAAAGAGTGAAAAGGACGAAGCAGTCTACAGTGTATCATTCAAACCAAACGGGACCAACCTCGCCGCGTGCAAAGGACGAAACCTTTACCTTTACGATAGCAGCAATGGAAGATTGTTACGAAAGCTACGAGGTCATACTGCCACTATCTACACTATTGCGTGGTCAGCCGACGGGAGCCAACTGGCTTCTGGAGGCTCCGACAACACAACGATCATTTGGGACGGTAATTCATTGAAAGGGGTATTGAAGTTTAGTCACGATACTTCTGTGCAAGCTGTCGCGTTTCATCCGACTTCGAATATCCTAGCTTCATGTTCCAACATGGATTTTGGCCTTTGGTCCTCCACTACGCGAAAGGTGTCAAAGTTCAAGGTGGAATCGAAAATTCTGGCAGCCGCGTGGTCTGGAAATGGAGATCATCTTGCATTGGCACACGAATCCGGCCAAGTTGGCTTGTGGGATGTCCATGGCAATGGAATGACAATACTAGGAAAGAGTGATGCCCCGATTTGGTGCCTGGCATGGATTCCAAACCATGTTATTGCCGACAATAATATCGTCACAGACATTCTCGTCGTCGGTTCATGGAAGAAGAGCATTTCGTTCTTGGACGAATATGGCCGTGAAACAAAACGCAATAAAAACACTGACCAACTGCCTTGCTCATTGAGCTATTCTGGCGAGACTCATGGAAGCTTCATGATAATATCCGGTTCTGGTGGAAGATCCTCAATCATTAATCGCGACGGGAACAAAATTGCTGAGCTCCCAAAACAAGACAGCTGGATATGGCGATCTTGCTTGTCTCCTCTGGGCAATAGAGTAGCCATTGGTATGGATTCAGGGTCGATTGCAATGTACAGTGTGAGCTGTCCATTCATTTGGGGCACCGATGGATGTTGGATGGCTTGGAGAAATGGCACAATGGATGTCATCTTGAATAATGGAGCCAGATTCGGTAGGATTCGGTGCCATAGCGAAGTATGTCAGATTTCGATATGCGGCAACTGTTTGGCAGTGAAGTTACTCGATAAGGTCATCATATACGAGCTCGTGATGGACGATAATGCTGGGATCAGCAGCGAGTGTATCCATTCTTTTGCCACGAAGAGAGTAAACGATTGCTTCCACTTATTAACGAATCAACTAATTGTCTCAAAAGATGACACCTTATTCTTGATCAGTTTTGATGGAAAAATGTTGATTGAGTGCGCATTAAAGTCACGGATAAACTGTATATCAGCTGGTGTGATCACTAAGAACGGGAGAGTCAGTATCACAGTAGGACTTGAAAATGGAGACGTCCTTAACTTATTGGTCAAGCCTGCTTTTCCTTTGGATTTTGAGCTGCAGCATAGATGTGGTATCAATGAAATTATTCAGAGTCCAAATCAGTCAATATTCGCTGTGATAGACGCTGATCACACACTATATCTTTATCATGGGTCAACCAAACAACTAATTTTGAGCGAAAAAGACATTGATGGGTTTGTTTTTCATTCATCGATTCCAAACTTCATTTGCTTCTCCAGAAGAGGGTCACTGGTTATCCAAACATTGGACGGATGTTCTACATCATTCCAGTTGAAAGGGAAACCTGTCGTGTTCAATGGAAGTGGAGTTTTGTTGTCGAGCAGAAACTCTGTGATCCGAAAATGCTTGTCTATGGTTTCAATACTAAAACAAATGTTAGCTCATGGAGATGTGTGTTCTGCGAAATTAATAGTCTCAACCCTCGGGGTGGACGAGGCATGGTCGATATTGGCCGAGGAAGTGAAATCAATTTTGGTAGAAAAAGATTTGCCCGAATCCAGAGATTTTCATACCGTGGCTTGCTCTTCTAGGGTACAAAAACAAATACAAAAGCAAGATATTGAAGTGGATAAATGCTTTGTCAAGTCAAAACTTTTCTTCAAAATCGCCATATTCATAATGCTATCTCAATATGAGAGCGCTGTTCGGTTTTGCCTCGAATCTAAGCTTCCAAACTTGGCAATTGAAATATTAATCCAGTTGGAACGTTGGAATCAAGCGAAAGAGTTGGCGAGGCAAACAAATTGTGTACAATTAGACACCATCAACAGAAGACAAGCATCCTCTGCTGCGAAGAAACATGATATTGCAATTGCCAAGACACTTTACCTTGAAAGCGGTGGATACACGGAAGCAATTCAACTTATTGGTGCGAACAAGTGCGGGAAGTGGGAAGAAGAAATACTTGACGTCCTTGAAATGATGCCCAGTAAAAATAATCTCGCAATTGTAGCTGCAACGTCAATTTTTGAAGAGTCCGAGGTAGATGATCAACTACTGGAAAAATTGTACTCCATAACAGGAAATTCAACGAAATTGCTCCTCCTTTATTACAGCAAAGATAACTTTTTTGAGGCAAGGCGAATTTTCGATTGCTATCAAGACAAAATAGACTCAAGTGGAATAATTGCGTATGCTAAAATGCTCGTCTCGAAAGGTGATAATTTGGGGGCCTTCGAGATTTATTGTCGACATGGAATATATGAGTTGGGCTTTCGAAACATGAAGGATCTTTTGACAACCGCTGTGACCATGGACGCCTTTGATGACGCTCGTACGATTCTGCATCAATGGTACACTGTAGCTTCAAGCTATTCAACTAACGTGAGACAATCGGACACACTGGATTCAATCATTGCATAACTCATTTGTTGCATATTTTCCCTCATCCTGCTATCCTCTGAGCTGTTTTTTTTCGTACACCGTCTTCTCGAAGGATATTTTCAACGAAAGCAAGGAAAGCCCGCTTAAAACTTATAACACGCGAGCAATAGAATTTCAAGCAGAGATATATTACATGTATCATTTCATCCATCTATATTGTACAGAACCGTTTACATCATCACATCCAGAAACGATCCTGAACATCTCATCTCTACTCCATAATAGTATTTCTCCACCCCATGTGCCACAAGGTATATCTATGGCAAATATTTTGTACGCTCTGACAAAGAACGCGACTTTGCTTGACGCGAACGGCACGGCCAAGTTTGCCTTTGAAAAATTACGAGATCGCTACATTATGCCGCAGCATAGATCAAATCTCGGCGTCGAGTTTCTCGATATTTATGTAAGTAGAGTCTCTATTTTCGTTAAAAATCTGCACTCTCAGTGAATCGTAGATTGATGAAATGCCCTGATACATTCGGCCGTCTTGTTTCCCTGTACACCAAAGACGAAGTCTTTTGATGACAATCCTGATATACTCCCTACATGTTATAAATGTGGGTCTACAAACCCACTGATACGCCCAACGGACGTCAATTCAAGTGCCAATACTGTAGGATGGAGCGATCAGTGTATATCTTGCAACCACCCATTCATTCGGTGCTTCGTCAACTTTGACGTCTTGCCTTTGATTGAATTTACACCCCCAAAAGAGGTATCTCATAGCGAAGCAATTGAGCTGATTCTAAAGACTCGGCAAGACAAGGAATGCTGTTTTAGTCTTGATTCTGCGAGAAACGAGGAAAACGAGAACGGCCTTTCAAATGAATTATTTGATTCATGTGTTCTTCGATCTCTCAACGATAAAAGCCTTTTGGATGAAGACACAAGTCACAAACCCGTCGAAGTAGACTATGATTCGTTAATATCATTGCCGAGACAAGAAATATTTGTAATACAAGAATCGAAACGTCAAATCTCAAAAAACGCAGAAGATTCATTGTCTGGTGATTCGGCAAAAGAATCTGGTGAAGAAAGATGCCGATTTTTTAAAAATGTACTACCTGAAATCGGAATTGCTCTTTGTCCGAATTGTCACAACTTCTTTCATGAATCAGATTTTGAGTTTGAAGTGCTAAGGACCGGGGGGTGTCCATTTTGTAAATTCTCAGATTTTGAACATCATTCCGTGAGTTTTTGTTCGTGATTATTGTTTTCTCACCCAGATGTAAGCGCTCATTCATTCATACTTACCCCACCGCCGATACCATTATTTCTTGTCATCAGTATGGGCACATATGATGCACATGTATTTGATGTATAAAGCACGATGTTGGTATCGTTTGTGACTTCGTTTGGCAATTGCCTACAATGTGTGAAGGTGCTTAATCAAGATAAAATCCAAGGATAATAATTTTTTGTATAATGTTCAACTGATTCTGCATTCTTTTTTTATATCGTTTGAACTCTCAGCCGGCATTAGACCACACCGTCTTTCTCACGACACCACACAGTTTCACCACGAAATCTTCCTCTGAATTCATGACAAGAGCAATACTTCCAATCGCAATGTCGAAACGCCTTGGGGTCCTGCAGGTCCACCAACTGCACTATGTCTCGTCCGATCGACTCGATTTCATTCTGCGTTTCATCCAATATCGACTGAAATTCGCGAGGATTTTTTCCGAGTGAAAAGTCAAGATATCTCGCCGGTCCAATGGATCCATCGCCGTTTCCATTTTCCAAAGAGGCGTCGTCTTCCGTATGTGAAGTGAGATACACGAGTCTAAGAGAATGAAGTTGGATAATTTTGCTCCATTTCTGTCGATCGCGAGACTCATCTAATGTTTGCAGTAATTTTTGCTGAAATGTCCATGGTATTCCATACTTATACCCCTCTCGTTGATCAGCGGAACCGTACTTATTCGCATTCATTTCTTCCGCACGTTGAATCATTTTCCACAAAATGAATGCGTAGACCTTCATCTTCCAGAATTGTTCGTCGGCAATCCGTTCGTTGACCGATGGAGAATACTTGAAATGAGGTTTTTTGCCCGTTTTGTAATCGATGATTCGCAAGTGTATTTTATTGTTGGAAGGGTCGTGATGCATGTCGATCCGATCGATTTTACCGCGGACGATGATTGAATCGCGCCCTAATTTGGATTCGTCGGGGCAATGGTCACGTGCCTCTTCTTCGATGTTGCCGTGGTTGTCGTCGTCGTCGTCGTCGTTGTCAGTAAACGCGTTTGCATTCAAATTGAATTTGGCATTCACCCACATTTCCTTCGCCAGTGGATTTGGAGGTTGCACCGTTCTCGGATCTTCTAATTGGTAGTAATTCTGCAACAGTCGAAGAGAGTATTGCCCCCATTTGATTTCTTCTTCGATATCGTACGAAGAGGTTGTCGTCGATGCATCATCATCGTCGATGATTCCATACATGGAAGTGGAAGCATCTCCCGCCTGCTGCCCGTCATGTGATCGAAACAAGCAATCATAACTTTCTTTCTTTTGATTGTCGTCATCCTCGTCTGCCATTTCGAATTGTTCTTCGGAACCGCGGGCACCGCGCTTATTCTTCCATTCTTTCCGAAACAAATTCTGCAAATTTTGCAAAGTCCGGTCTTCGGGTCTCAAATCGAAAATATCTTCCAACGCCTTGTGGCAAATGATCCCCCGGGCCAATTCCGGCGTGATGGGGGGATCTTGCTTCAATTTGAGGATGTAGAGGAAGAAGAAGGCTTGGGGACATTTTTTGAACGTTTCCAGAGAGGTCGGCGAGAGATGGGACGGGTAGGGTATTTTTATTTTTTGGTCTGTGTCTGGGGATGATTTCTTCGTTTGCAGATCTCGTAGAATTTCGTAGGGGTCGAGTAAATCTCGGTCGTCGACGGCGACGTACGATGACGACGATGACGCTGTGCTAAAAAATTGCTCGCTGCTACTACTGCTATTGCTACTGCTGCCGCCGTAGCCGTAGCGCCCGGTCCGTCGTCCGAGCGCAGGCAGTGTTGCAGGCGATGTCGAAAATGGCAACGGCGAACGTCCACGACATCGAAATCGAACACCTCGTCGGCCGAGAGGGTTTGGCGAAGCAAAAAACGCACGAGAGAAAGATCGCGATGGCGGAAGAGCCATGACGGCGGATGCTTTCGGCTGGAGAAACATCAAGGTGCAAAAGGAAGCTCGGTGCAGGGACGAGGAGTAATTGATACAAGGGGTCTTTTTCATTTTTTACTTGTATAGAACTTGGATGACGACGCAATGGTGGACGGTGGATATTGTATTTTTTGTATTGTAGGAAACAAAGATTGAGGCTTCCACCACGCACAGCCAGGAGGTCTGTGTGGAATCTTAGCGGCGATGGCTGGCGGGAGCTCTCTTGAAAAGATCATGATCACATTAGTAGTTATTCATCTGGTTGTTGATGGATGTGCCAGCTGGCAGCCGATGGGGGTTTGTTGGTAGGTAGAGAAGTGGAAGGAAAGGGAGGAGTCCGTCATGAGCTTGAATTATACTAATTCCTATTGTCTGTGTCATCTGACACAAAAGATTTATACCATACGAATTTTTTTCGGCAGAGTTTTTTGTTGTGCTGCTTTTTGTGTTCTTTTTTCTGAGACACGCACACACATCAAAATATCAGAAACAATATAATAAAACAAATAATATTTTACCATTATAACAATAAGCACGAGTCCACCATATACACATACTCACTTACATCCATCGAATTGTCGACTAACCAGAGATCATCATCATCATCATCATCATCATCATCATCCGCGATGAAGCCCATCTCATCGCTCAGACTTCTTCGGACATCCTGTTCTCTGTCTCGACCCGCTCCGTCGTTTTCCTCGCTGACATCGTCGCGACCGCCTTCCTCCTGCTCCTACCGCTCTTCCCGCTCTTCCTCCTCCTCGACCTCCAACCTCCTCCACGGCCCACCCGCCGCGACCAAATCCATCGACACGCTCATCATCGGCGGAGGGCCCGTGGGCCTCTCGACCGCCTACCATCTCGCCGTGCAGCGCCGATCCCGCAGCCGCCACGAGAGCGACGGCTCCCACTCCCCTTCCATCGCGGTCGTCGAGCGAGACCCGACCTACGCGCACAGCAGCGCCACCCTCTCGGCGGGAGGAGTGCGCCAACAGTTCTCGGCCGGGGAAAACATCCAAATGTCGCTTTACGGGAGGGATTTTCTGAGGGACGCGGCGAGGTTGCTGAGCGTGCATCGCGGCGATCACGACGACGTGGTGGACGTTCAGTTCCAAGAGCACGGATACCTCTTTCTGTCGTCCTCGTTGGAGGGGAAACGCCAGATGGAGCGGAATCATCGCCTGCAGAAATCGTTGGGGTGTCACGATCACGTCTTGTTGACGCCATTGCAGTTGAAAGAGCGCTTTCCGTGGTTGAACGTGGAGGATATCTTGTTGGGCAGTTTTGGAGCAAAGGGAGAGGGGTGGTTCGATCCATGGGCGTTGATTCGGGGATTGAGGGCGAAGTGCCTCGACTTGGGAGTGGAGATCGTGGATGGAGGATTTCCCGTCTCGGCCGTTAGGAATTGCGATGTCGGAAGCGGTGGCAATGGGAGGATTTTGTCCGTGGATGTTGTGCAACAGCAGCAGCAGCAGAAGAAGAAGAAACGACAACTGCAACAAACACAACAACCAAAACAAACGGAACAAACACAACAACAGAATCAAGAGATCGTCCGCTACAACGTCCAAAACGTGGTCAATGCCGCTGGTGCCCACTGCCAACATCTGCTCAACACGCTCACCGACAACGACACCGCAATTCACCCCATTCCCGTCGAACCGCGCAAACGATGCGTCTTCTTCTTCCACTGCGCCACGCATCAACAAGACCCCTCCGCCATCGTCCCCCACGTGGCTCCCTTGACGGTGTGTCCCGTCAGCAACGCCTACTTCCGTTCGGAGGGAATCGTCACCGATCCGTCATCGGGACAGCTCCCCACGGGGAATTTTCTTTGCGGAGTTTCTCCGTCTCGGGAAAATGACGGGGCCGTCGACGATTTGGACGAGTTGGACTTCGTCGATCATCATTTGTGGGAGGACGTGCTGTGGCCGGCGTTGTATCATCGCGTCCCGGCGTTTGGGGAGGTGAAAGTCAAGAGCAGTTGGGCTGGTTTGTACGAGTGTGAGTCGAATCATACTGAAGTTTCCATGTCTGTTTATATTTTGTGCATCATGATTTTATCAAACAACTCCGATCTAATTCAACTCGAAACACAAAAAACATACACACAACCCATCCGTTCATTTTTCTAATTACAGACAACACCATAGATCAAAACGCCATCATAGATTTCCACCCCGAAATACCCAACCTCCTTCTCATCAACGGATTCAGCGGACACGGATTGCAACAATCTCCGGCTGCGGGAAGAGCTGCCTCGGAATTGTTGGAGAACGATGGGAGGTTCGTCACGTTGGATCTGAGCCGGTTTTCGTTCGAGAGGTGTTATCATGGCGGTTCCGGAAGTCCGGTGTTTGAAGCTGGAATCGTTTAGTAGGAGGTAAGGTAGGTGATGATGGGTCGGTAGGTACTTTGTTGAAGGGTGTGCCAATTTTGTGGATGGTTCGATTTTCTGGATGGATAAGAACAATTTTGTCGATTTTGACTGAGGTTCTCAAATAATAACGTTAAGAGTGTGGTAAGATGTGATAATATCATACTTGGTCCCGATAGTAGTATTGAAGCAGAAACAACAATGACTTACCTTCGATCATGCATGTAGTTTATCCACAGAAAAGTACCTATGCCATAATCATTCATGTCGATCCTTCATTATTTTCGTTTCCATGAACTGGAAACATTAGATATCGTAGGTTGGTAACGAAATCAGCCCGAATGCAACATTATGTGTGCAATCGTCAAAATATCGTTCCTGGAAATAATAAGGGACGGAAATATTATATAGTGCACTAGAGCGACATACGCGCCATTTTCGTGATAACATAATCTATAACTACCCAGTAGGATACCTTTGGAATATTGTACTTCTCATATTATTAAACAATACACCATAAAATCAATTAGATCATGCCTTGTTGAATGACGAGGATTTACAAAATGTATGCCAACGTCTACAACATATTATACACCTCAATACATGATTGATTATCCACTAGCCGATACCTCCCACAATCAATGCAACGATCACATCGACTCGCGCTACCGCTCTTGTTGTCACTCTCCTCCAGGACAGAATACTCTCTCTTCCTCTAGAGAAAATCGCCGCTCTGCCGTGTCACGATCGCGACCCAAACGATACTTACCGAACACCCACTCACCACTCACTACGCACTACGACTACTATCGTCATTTTCAACAAAATAAAAACGTTGGAACTCCAGAAAAGTTTACGGCGAAATCATCTTGTGCGCGTGAATCATGGCCAGGGCGACTTATCCCAGCAACGTCGACGAGCCCATCTCCCGAGCAAGTAACGAAAATTTGCATCCGAACAAGGCATCGTCCGGTATGGAATCGAGACAACGAAGACTCGAGGAGGAGCTGGCGGAAGAGAGGAAGAAAAATATTTTCTTGAAAAGCATGAACGTGGTTTTGGAGAGGGATATGGAAATTATCATAGATGTGAGATTCATTTGTGTTCAATCCTGATATTAGGACGCGGTATATTTCAACTTGCAACTGCATTCCTCCGTTGTTCGTTCACACTGATGATTTGTAAATTTACCATGAAATGCAGGACTTCGATCGGACTGAAAGAATCAACGAGAAAAGTATGAAAGCGCTCAAGGATACGATAGAGAAAGAGAGATCAACGGCGACTAAGTTGAATGAGAAACTACAGAAAATCGGGGCCCGATTGGAAAAACAGCAGCGTGATTCCGAGAGCAAGCCAGCCGATATGCAGTCCCAGCTGGTGGATTTCGACAAAATGAAGGCGACGTACAAAGCCGAGGTGGTGGAATTGAAAGCGCATCTCAAGGAAACATATGATAGGGAGTCTGAGTCGAGTAGAACGATTGGACAGCTGCAAAATAACAATCGAGATTTGAAGGTTGAGCGAGATAATTTACAAAAAAGACTGACCTGTTCCAATGAGGCATTCGGGAAGGTGGAAAGCGGGAAACAGACGCTTGAATCGAAAATCTACTTCAAAGAGGTACGTTTAAACAAGCTTGAGACTTTTGTTGAAAAACTTATGGCGGAGATCAAGGAGAATAATGATCGAGAGGCTGAATTGAACATTGAAGTCCAAGATCTGCAGAAAGCTGCCCAAGATAATGAGGTTGCACGGAAACGATTGCAAGATACCCTGGATGCTTCCAAGAGCGTGAACGCATTGCTCACATTGAACATGAATGATCTGAAGAAGAAATTGCAATCGGAAAATAATGAAAAGGAACAAGAAGTCGAGAAGCTGCGTCATATCATTCATGATTTTGAGATGGAACGCGTTGATTTGCGGAATAGACTGAATGTCTCCGAAGAATCAGTTTTGAAGGAAAAAAAGATACACGGAAAGCTGCATTCAAAAATCCACTCTGAAAAGCTACACGTGAAAGAGCTGGAAACTGAAATTGAAAAGATTTACATTCAGGTCAAGGAGAAGAATGATAAGGAGTCTAAATTGAAAAAAGAAATTCATGATCTGCAGAAAAGCAATCGAGACATTGAAGTTGCGCGCAAACAGTTGCAAGATTCGCTGAATGCTTCCAACGGCGTAAGCGCAATGTATAAATTAAACATGGACAGTGTGACGAAGCGACTGCAATCGAAAGAACAGAGGTTGAAACATTGCGAGGTTAGTATGAAACAACTACTTGTTCCGCTTGAGGAGAAGAACGCCACTGAGCTTGCACTGAACAACTTGATTGAAGATCTGAAGAAAATCAACAATGATATCGAGATTGCGCGAGAAAAGCTGGAAGCTTCTCTTCAAAAGTCCAATGCGGATTATGAAGCAAAACTTGCAACTGTGGAGGAAAGATTGCAATCCAAAATTGACACCGAAGATCTCATGCAAAAGGAAGTTGAAAAGTGCAAGGCCGAGGCAAAAGGGCTGCGGGATCAGCTCAAGGAGAAGAGCGCTAGGGAGGATGAATTGAGCTTGCAAATCAATCTTCAGAAGCAGATCAATCATGACTTTGAAATTGAGCGTGATGGTTTGCGAAATAAAGTTAAGAGCTTGGAAGATACAGTCCTGAACTCTAAGGGTAGAATGGAAGCCATGAAGAAAAATCTCCAATTGAAAAGTGATGATTACGAGGCCGACGCTAGGGAATTACGAAGGCGGATTGAGGAGATGAAAACCGAGAACGGTAATTTGAACGAGAGAATCCTCCGACAGAAGCACACTATTGACAATTTAGAGATTGAGAGGGATAATTTACGAAATACAGTTCCGAGCTTGGAGGAGTCAACGGAAATCTCCCGAGGGGTGATGAAAACTACGACGGACTCACGCGAGAAAGAAATCCAATGCAACGCCTATCTAGGGAAATTGATAGCTTTGCTCAAGGAAAAGGAAGCTGAAAAAATCGAATCGGAAACTGAAGTTGCTCTACTAAAAAATCTCAATCGTGTATTGAAGGACAAAGAAGAACGTTTGAGTCGAACGCTGGCATCTTCGGAAAAGTTAAAAGAATCATACAAAGCCATGTTGACGAGGGAAATGCAAACAAGACTTTCTACCAAAGCACTCTCGCCTCATCAATGTGATAGTTCCTCCGTCACAAATGATGCGAATATCGGCGGTAATACGGCATCACCGATCGACCTACCTACATCTCAAGCATCAAATGCAAGTGAAAGTGAGCATTACAATATCATCACGCACAAGACTCGAGGTGACAAAACGGAACAGAGAACCGAAGATTCAACTTTGCCGTTCGGGTTATTTGGAAAAATTGGCTACAAATTTTGGAAGGTGAGATATTGCTGTGTTGAAAACATGTTCATGTTTTATTGTCAGGCTTGACATTTCTTGCATCTCATGTTGACATTTCTTGCCCACTAAAGAAATTTGGTAGCGAATGGTATGAAGGCGAAGTCAAATCCAATTATTTCGTGATTCATAGCGTTTATGAGGATGGTGACCATGATATTATTAAGGAAGAAGAATTCAAAGAGCTTTTCGAAAAAGGGAAGATTAGT
>JALLPE010000746.1:0-14952 GCA_036940025.1 Conticribra weissflogii | reverse complement strand
CTCAATTCCCTCACCACTAGAAGCTTGATATTGATGTAACTGTCTCCTCAAATTTTTGTAAATCTCTCTCCAACTTTGTAAATGTCCCTACAAACTTTCCTTTATCCAACCAGAATCATTCTGGAAGGAAATTTTCACTAATAATCATTGTAACATGACAGATGTGTGAGATTTTCCCTTGAGACCCAAAACAAACAAGTCACATTTGATTTGTAGTGCCCCAATCACCTGTGAAACATATTTTATTGCTCTGGTGATTCTTCAGGTTTATGACATGTTTTAGTTGGTAATACAGTTGTATAAGTCAAATTAAATACCATGAAAACTAAATTAATTTCATCATGTTTGTCAACAAAAAACTATTGGTTTTTGTCTCTCTCTCATTTTCAACCCCCAAAACTCCATAATGACCGTGCATATCCCAATTCTATATGTTATTCTGGGTTGGAAACAAATTTACAATAGATCTCAAATGCAAATATTAGGTTGGAGAATGAAGACTGAGTGACTCCAAAATGACTACATGTTGTCTAAGAAGATCAATTCCTTACATATTTACATGGATCTTACATACTGTTTAAGACTTAATAGAAACAAGTCATGTAGAATATTTACATAGAGTAAGTGCAAATAAGTCCACAGTTTTAGAAAGTAATACTCTCACTACATTTTGGTCATGTGTGCATTGAATCATCACTCATTTCAGTCACCTCATAATGGCTGTTGTGTTAGTACAAAATATGTTTTATTTTTTCATTGATGTAAAATACATTCAAAACATGAGACTAGGTTGGTAATTACCCTGGTAAAATGTCGATTCACTCTGTTTACCTGTAAATTACCCTAAAAACCAGGGTGATGCGTGTTTTACCTGAGGGATCTCCAATTTTGGGTGAATTATTTTTCCTTTTTGAGTTGTGCTTGAATTTGTCCATTCACTGATGTTGTGGTTAATCTATGGTTTTGAACAGATTTGTACTCTACAAAGTAACTGGCAGGGCCAATTTATAGTGGAATTGAAAACAAAAAACTGATTCAATAGTAGAATCAATGAGTTGTACTCATCAACTGTGTATGGCGATCTCATAAATTTCACAAAAAGTGCTGCATCAAATCAAAATTGCCACAAATCCTCATAACAATGATGAAAGATTAATGCATCCAATACAAAGAAAGGGAGAAAGGTGATGAAATGGGTGATAAGGAGTTTGATGTGTCAGATGAAGGCCAAGATGGAACTAGTGATGTTGAGAGTGTTAGTGTTGATGGTTCATGTTCATTTTTGCATGTTCATTGTTGCTTTCATATTTTGTTGTTGTCTCATTATTGTTATTTTTATTTTGTTGATTATGTTGTAAGGGACAAAGTTAAAAAAGAGGAGTGGATCCCCTCATTGTTGGTGGCAATGGCAACAACAGCGGCAGCAGCAACGTTGAATATGACAATGCAGCCAATGGTGAGGCTAGTACAGCTGCAGCAGCATCGTTTCTTCCTATGAAGTGAATTTTTGACTTTGATGTGGTCACCAAGGGCTTCAAGTTGAGTGGAGAGCTGTACTGGTTGTGCTGGCACTGAAATGATTGCATTCCAACTGGGTACAAAGCCACCAGGGATCTTCTTCATGTGTTTCATATTTGCAGAAGGCAACACAAGCTTTGCCCAGCCAAGATACCCTTCACCTCCTGCCATTACAAGAATCTGTCCATAAGGAAGACAGAACAGAAGAATGACAAGCTTGAGAGGTCAGTATCACAGTTGGAGAGTTTTAAGAGTTGTCAGGGGAGGGTTGCTGGGACCATGAAGCTGCTGAGGAGGAAGAACAGCAAGAGTTCTCCCTCCAACCAAGAATACTTGCATTTTTTCTTTAGCAAGTTCTTCAGTGGCCTCTCTCTCAACAATTGCTTCAATGGACAGGGAAAGTGGAGGGAATACAGGCAGGGCATTGGCATTTGGTCCAACAAAATGGAGGAAGCGTTAGACCTTCCTCCATCATGATGGATCCAATGAGGGGGCTGTTAATAAGATGGATGATTCCATCACAGACTTCATACATTCCAATTCTTTGTCTTTTGCCCTTACACAGTAAATAGTTTTTGACGTTTGAATTTTATTTTCATTTCATAAGTGTTCTATAAGTGTTTTATTCATTTTTCTTTCAAGTGACACTAAGTTTATTGAAATGCTGAAGGCAGCTAAGCATGTGCCATCAACCATAAAGGATGTGGGAGGTTGTCTGTTGGTTCAAATCTAGCAAGATTACATCAGTAGTACCAACGAAAAACTCCCTATAGATGCTGGGTTATTTGGACTAGCAGCAATGGGAGATAGAGCCACATTTGTGGAGTGCCCCTTACTAACATCCATTTTGCCATTAAATTCTGTTGTTTGTATAATTTCACATATATGTTGATGCTATGGGGTCTAATAATTTGTCATATTTGTTTTTCAGGGGGGTGAGTTCCAGGTATTGATGGATGTGTCAATTCCACAGCGAGCATATGGCAATTGGAGGAGTTAAGGAAGCCAATTATTTTGCAAAGCAGTTCATTACCATCATGTAGAAGATAGTTCCCCAATGCAAACTTTTTGATATTATGGCATTTGGTGGTGCTGCCAATGTTCAGAAGGGGGGTTGGGCCATTGTCACAAGGTTCCCAAGAGTCATCATCATTCAAGGAGCAGAGCATGTACGTTCTTTGTTCCTGACAAAAGCATTCAAAGAGCCAAAACTTTAGTTCTTGAAGACATTCAATGTCATTGATAGTATTTTATATATATTCTGTTTCATTTTGACTGAGACAAATATTTCATTTTCATCTCCTCCCAGTGCCTGAACATCTTTGGATTGACCCACCATTCCAAGCATGCTATGTTCAAGGAATGTTCCATTGATCATTTTGGCAAGTTGGCTGGATTAACCAAACAATCTGAAACTCAGTTTGGCTGGAATCTAATTGCTGCCCTCCAAAATGTCAGTTTAGAGGAGACATTGTTGATGTGTATCTGCAAGTCCAAGTTTGTCATGAATAAAAAACATTTAGATGATGCACGGGTACTTGAGAAGGAGAATAAATGGGGCTATGTGTTTGCTGTTTGCCATGCTTTTCATCTAATCATGCAAATGATTTGATTGGCAGACTTGAAGAAGCCTAATATGCAACTCTTAAAATACTTTATCTTGCATGTCAATCATATGTTGATGGAATATGGGGAAAAGGTTGAGTCCATATTTTTCAACATCCCCCTGAATGTCAAGAATATCATGGGAGACACATCAAAATATATTGTCAACTTTGAAAAAAAAACTCTCCCCCTTCTGAGAAAGTTTCACACAATAAGCTTGTGATGAATGGTAACATGGAGGAAGTAGAAGTAGAGGAATCACCACAGGAAGAATCATCTGTAGAGGGGAAAGAAGATAGTGATGAGGGGATTGAAGGTGGTGATGAGGATGAAGAAGTCAATGATGTTCCACAAGAGGATGGCAATGACTTGGTGTTGTTGGACCCCAAAAGAATAACTCTTGAAGGTGGCTTGTTGGGGTATTGGGAGATAAGCCACAGTATCTTCTGCATGTTGTTCAAGCTGCACACATTTTAACTCCTCATCCTGTTGTTCAAGCAAGGTATTACCAACAGGGACAATCTTTGCAAGGAAGTGCTAGGGCCAATCAGTGCAAAAACGTCAGGGGCAATGGTCACAAGGGAGTGCTGGGAGCAAGATGCACAAAGAATTGCTGGGCAAGGAATTGCCAGGGGTAATTGGTACAAAGAATTACCAAGATCCATGATTCTGAGGAAATGGGGCATTGCTAACAAAGAAAAATCATGGGAATAGGATGAACGAAATTGCCAGGAGCAATTGTTGTGGAATCTGAGGACTAGTGGTTGTATGTTGGGGACCTGTCATGTCCTAATTTTAAGTCATTGTCTCTTATCTACAGACAATAAAAAACATTCACTGACCACAATTGATCTGCTCACCCTTGCTTTCTTTTGTTCTGTCTAAGACATACATACTCTCATCAATAACCAGGTCAACCAACTAAACCAAAACACTTCCATTCCCCTTCAATGTTTTCTCCTCTAGTTTCATTGAATCAGACGTAGCAGAAATTGCATATACCTTTGGCATGCAAAACTGGCTTGGCCTACCACCCCTGTTCAAATGCCTTATCATTAGCATGCCTGAAAACTAAGTCCTTTGAAAGAGGACCCTGAAATGTAGACCCCACTCACTGTTTACTGTTAAGCTAGCATATCCACTACACTGATGACTTACTCAAGAAGCCAGATTGACACATTCTGGACACCTTTTCCAATTCATGTGAAGTTATCTATTTTTCATTTGTGTTTTGTTTCTTCAAAAGCAGTTTGTTCTTTCATATGGATCTTCTTCCTCACAATTTGCTTTCTATTATCCCACATTTCTCATCCTCAAGTAATTATATCACAGACTTCACTCAGTTATGGAAGGAGTAATGATCCCCAGAGGTGGTCCCAAAAAACTAAACAAATTATGTACCCATTCACATCAAGCCTTTGTTGCCACATCACTCTTACATTTCATACAACAACCATACCAATTACAAACCTTTGAGGAGGCTGGCTAATATAAGATATGAAGATTCAATGTTGGCTTTCCAAAGTATGAGGAAATTTGAAGGTTGCTGGAAATGAATGTTTGAGAAGCACCAAAAATTGGACCAGCAGAGGTAGTCATGAGCAAAGCTTCACTCACAACAAAAAAGCCTTGCTAATGAACAAGACATCACTTGCCAAACTAAATTTTTTGCACCAAGATAAGGGGATGTGAAAATGGAACAATGCAATATTCCTCACAATTTCTTGAGTTCATTGGATGGTATGGATGACTCACAAATCCAAGCTGAAATGTTGATTTATCCAGTGTACCTCCCTGGGAGCAATCATCTCTGGGGATGGTCCCACATATCTTCACAGATTCTGTAGTAATTTACTTCAGGACTTAGCAGTCACACAACTCTTCTGTTCAATACAGAAGCTAATCTAATGACTATTCTTTGCGGAGACTGATCCATACAAGAGATCATGGAGCAATATTGTTTTCTTAAGAATGAGGAGGAAAACTCTTGATACTGAGTTTAATGTAGGAACCTAGAAAAAGAAATTACATTATAACACCCAACATTTTTTATACGTTATTGAATTCGCGTTAGTTTTTGTCAAAAAATATATCCAAAATGAGATTATAAATAGAGAGTCAATTTCCGAATTGTAGACAGTACAATTATGAGGATTCGTTTGATGAATAATGTTATAAATGCAGCAGCATCAACAAGATTATGTGGAATAATCATTGTGTGGAAAAAGTAATGAGGTCGTATTTGTCGTCGGGGATGCTATAAAATAGTAGGTTTGTCTCCGTTTTGTTGTGAAATTCTCTCCGGATCAATCCATCAACTGCGTACATGAGTGTGCGCAACAACTTTTTGTTTTCGGGATACTTTATTGCCATGTCAGCTAAGAGTGACCCCACGCCCTTGAATAACAATGCATTTCCAATTTCGCGCAATTTGTGATACGACAAGTCAATGGCGACAATAGGGACCCTACTTCCATTAAAGACATCACCTAAGTGGCATTTCATTTTCTGAACTGACGACTTCATTATTTTCTTGACGCTCCTCCATTGTGCATTGGTAACTTTTTGTTCGGAATCAAAATATTGATCTTCACTCACATATATACATTCAAGATCTATTGCGTTTTGTATCGGGGTTGGGGCAGTATAATCGTCACATTCAATGGACTGGAGAGAACGATCACGAACTTTCCGATCAAGTCGTTCGGATAGTACTGATACCAGTGAAGAGAGGGGCACTATCTCTTCACCTCCGGAATAGTTGAATGATGGACCTGCTGCTGTGACCAAAGTAGTTTGACGCAATTTTACAGCCCCTATCAATGATGAAACCAACAATATTGATATGATGATTATGCCAAAAGCAAAGTCAATTTGAGAGGATATTGAATGAAAAGAAGACACTCACCCTTACTCTCGAGAAGATGAGAAGACACTATAACTACGTATGGTATATTCATTATTGAACAAATGCCACATATCATATCAGTTGACCATTCATGAGCAGCAGGCCCAATCTTGATTTGTTCCGTAGAGAAATGCTTTAATAGTGTCATCATCACGGAACTTTGTGGTTGATACTCGGCAGGTATTCCTGCGCTCCAAAGCAATGCTGCGACGGCAGCTCTTTCAGGAGAGGTTGATTTGGCAAAGCCATTTTCACTTGTTATGATGCATTTAATATAGGTAGCGGTGTCAAGAAATGGAAGACCAACATTTTGCCGGATACTTTCAAGAAATGATTGGCTTTGGCGTTTCTTTCCGAGTTGCGCTTCGTCGAGCTGGACGGCGTCATAATACAAACAATCGATCATTTTACCAACCATGAATCTGACACCAACACAGAAAGGAATCGGCGCCCTAGTGTATGTCTTGACTTTGATAGAGCCAAAGTTACCCGGGGGGCGAAACGCTCTCACTAAGTTATCGTACCTGCCATTTACCATTGACGCAAGACTGTAATTGGATATGTTAATGTTTATGAAATAAAAAAAGAGAAAGTTTTTCTTACCGCCCGCCCTCTGCTAGTCTGACACCTTTTGAAAGCGCATTGGTCATTGAGTCTGGGTTGTTGGTTGCTTCGTCAAAAAAATTATCACGGAGGAGGATACATTGGTAGAACAGTTGCCCATCATAATGACGTCTTTTTTGACGCAGCCCGAGGTCGATGGAGATGTAACAAGGCAATGAAAAATTCTTAACATTTTGGATCGTGTTTCGGCGAGAGGCTGATGTAAAAACGCCCATTGCATCAATGGACTTGAGAAGATATCTGACGTGATTGATGCACCGACTAATGGCATCAAAGGATCTCTTTGATGAGAGTTTGATATTTTCCGGGAATTTCGAAGAGTTGATGTCTGCTGAGTGGATTTTCCTCGCAGAATCATAAATAATATCGAGGGCTTTGTTCGCATCAACAGGGTATGGCAGTGATCCGTGTAATAAAAACTGACGTAGTCTACGAGATGATTTCTTCGGAAGATTAGTGCTGTCGATTAATCTGTCAAGTAGTAACAAATCATTAGCCCGTGCTTCTTTCATTTTTCGCTTCTGCTTCGCTTTAGACCTTCTGTTGAGCAACTCTGTTGGCGGACATGCCGTGCATGATGTGAATATGTTGAGGCAGTTTTGCCTCGCTGTTTCTGACTTAGGGACAAAGAGAAGGTCTAGGATTGCTATTTTCGTGTATTAAAACGAATAATGGGTCGACAATTCTTAGTGGGATGGTTTAATTTTGATTGTATAGTATCACAATATCAATAAAATACTTACAATCTGACAATCTGGTGTGAGTCAGTCGAAGAAACCAGATGGGAGGTTTCAATATTATTGGTGGCAATTCGATTACTTTGTCGTGTTTTGGCTTCAATAATGCCATTATACGGCAAAGTGAAAATATCGATTCCGCTTCTAAAAGTTCTGGTTTTGCGGTCGAGTCATCTTGGATGATATCAAAAGAGGCTTCGAGAATAGCCTTCGGGTGACCTCTTTGTTTCAAAAATTATTACAATTTGCAATCGGAACAATTAACAAAAAAAGAGGAAACAGTTTTCATCTCACAGAACTCACCCAGCATCTGAAGAATAGTAAACATTATCAATGTCAAAGCGCTTCACGTTATTTGCAGACACGCCACCACGGCTGATGGCCCGAGCAAAATTCACAGTGAGATCTTCACGGATCAAAAGAGCAGATCCTCTCGTATCTAATACTTCAACGGGTTCATTCAAAGCAGAACGAACATCCATTGTATCACGCGGTCTTAAAAGTGGAGACCGTAGTCGAATAGCACCCTGCGATTTAAGAATGAATTCTATCTTATCGCAAAAGCTTTCCACCACCAGTGGATCTGCTCCTAGTAAGCCTCCATCAGTAGATGATCCCACCGTTGCCGACGTCGCTGCTCTCATTGCAAGAATGGTAGCAACTTGCTGAGGAGCACCTCGTAGCGCTTCACCTTCTTTCCCACCACCACTGATATTACCAACATTTTGTGCATGGTGTAGAGCAGATGCAGCAGCGATAATTGATACTGCACTCATAGGAGATGAATATGACATGTTGTGAGATCCCCAAGAACTTCCCTTGACTGCAGCCATCGATTTCGCCAAAGCTTGCATTGCTACGTCACACGAGCTATTCGCCTTCAAGGAAACATCGCTGTCGTACGTAGCCATTATATGCCTCGGAGTACTTCGATGAAACATTTTTGATAAGATCATCTGGTAACTTCGTTCTGATTGAGGGTTTGATAGTGTTTCTAAAACTTCATCCAAATATTGCATGTGAAAATCATTAGTTCTCGGAATCAAGTCACATGAAAGAAGTTGCTTTGCAGAGGGTCGATTATCTGGGTTTCTTTCCAGACACCATAGAATAATCTTCTGAGCATTTTGGGTCGCGAAATCAAGAAAAGATGGTGGAAACCTTTCTTTTGCCGTTTCTTCCCAGTTTTCAGCAATAACTCCATCCTTTGAAAACAGGGGCTTTATTGCTTCTTCATTTGTTACAGTTTTTCTTACGTCGCCACGAAGCTTCGAGAGTACATCTGCACGCTCCATATCAGTTGAAAAAGGAGGCATGAACATTTCAAACAAAACAACTCCTAGCGAGAAAATGTCGGCCTTAGAGTCGTAGGAGACCTCACCGCGTTTGCTTCGTTTTGTCTCTTGCTCTGCAGGGGAAAGCATGTAAGATGTGGGAGAATGAAATACCTTGTTTAAAACACGGGAAAAAATCATGAGTAATATCTCACTGCGACGAACCTGGTGCAACGTAAAGGGTTGTGCCTACCCCTGTCGTGATCGAGTCTTGGGTGTGATGAGAACATTTTGGACCTCGGTCCAAGGATGAGAATGATGCGCCCCCGATCAACTCGCTAGCATCGTCAATTGCCTCATATAGAGCATCGGCTTCGTTCCCATCAACATCGTCACGTGAGTCGGAGGTTTTACGATTCGTTGTGGCAAGCCCAAAGTCACCTAGCCGGATTCCGCCCTCCTAAAAGAACAAACAATGAAAATGACTGAGTAGAATCAACAAAGTGGGGTTGTCTGTGAAAATATTGACTCACCGAGTCGAGGAATATGTCTGCAAAACAATTAAGAATGAACGAGACGAATCTGAGATCAGCAATTTAGCTTCGTCAAATGAAGACAAGCACGTTCATATAATTCAGATGCTGCTCACTGGCTGGTTTCAAGTCTCGGTGGATGATGTTGCGGCTATGAATGTACGCTAATGCCTCTAATATTTGACGCAACGACTTCCAAACCGCATCTGTCGAGAGCTGTGAGTTTTCAATCATTCCCTTCAAAGTTGTTTGGCAATATTCCATCTGATATTTGGCATAGAACACAGCCATGAATAGAAATAGTTAAGCAGAATAAATCTTGAGACCAAATATTATAATCACCTGGATGTAGAGGATTTGTCGTTTTCTTTCGGCCGGTCGCTTCTGCGGTGCACGTTGAGATTGACCAAAAGGTGAATGAGATGAATCTGCGATTCGATAGCCAAATTTATCAATATCGGGGTAAATCAAGCCAGACGTTATAATATTCTCGGGCATATTGACAGTTGGGTTAGATTCCACGTTTTTTTTCGAACTATTTCGAAGGTTGCACTGGTTGTATGATATTGCATCCGTGGAGGATTCTGACGATGACGAAGATGATGAAGATGATGTATCCCAAGAATAAGAGGATGATGAGACTGAGTCACCATGATCAGAGGAAATTACGGCCTGGTAATAGTTCTGGTCCTCGTCTTCCTCCTCCTCTTCCTTGATGTCATCTGGATGTCCACCCCCCAACCCCTCGACCCATGCTTCGTTGTGATATCAAAGGCGAAAATTTGATTATTGTACACTATTGATGTAATAACAAAGTGGAGTAAAATTCCTCACTGACCCTGGTAATATCGCACAATATTCTTGTGCGTCATTCTGCTAATTGTTGTCACCTTTGAAAACACACAAGAGCCGACCCCACAAGGAAAGGCAGAATTATCGTATCTTCAATCAAATTCCAAGGAAGTACAAGAAAAAAAACACTCACCTCTCGCCGAAGCTTTTGATTCTCAATAACAGCTTTTCTATTTGTTCTTATAACAGTCTCTCCAGTTTCGTCGTCAATAACCTCCAGCTCTTCGTTCTCCAGATTGATCTTTTTAATTGCGTATACTCGTCGGTCCAACAAATTCATCACTTTGACAACTTCGCCCCCACCGCCTTTTCCGAGTGTGGTCAATTCAATAAAATCCGTAGAATATCTTGATTTCGAGTTGGTGGTTCTGTGATGATACTCTGCTCCAACATTTGCTTCGGGTGGCATGTCCCAATCCCATTCATAATTCCTCGATAAATTAGTCAAACGGAAAAATTCGTCATCTTCGTCTGTACCACCAATTTTGATTCTGTCTGCGTCCTCCCCGGTAGTTTTGTAACCGACATCAACTCCATCCTCGAAATTATCGTTCCCGTCTTGACGAAAATATGAATTTCTTGCTTGTCTTCGTCTCAGTTCTGCTGCATTGTCCAACTCTTCCACCTTTCGAGCCATTTCTTTTTGGATATCGTTCTCAACGGAGTGCATAGATTCTGTTGATTCAGCAATCATTCGATCTTTGCCGTCACCGTATTCATCAAGTAAATATTGATCGTCTCCAAAAATATCACTTTCCCCATCAGATGCATTATCGATGACATCTCCGTAATTGAAAAAGTCATCAGATTTTCCTTTATCGAGGCGCTTTCTGCTGGCTGCCTTTTCCTTGTCAATCCTCTCGATGCTTTCTTTGTAATCAAATAGATACCCTTCGACAACTTGACCCAATTCCCACCCCATCACTGCTCCCATTGAAGCACATTCTTTGGCTTTTGTCTGTAATTTCTCGAGCAATTCTGCTAATTGTTGCGAAGATAGCCCCACTTCATTAGTTATTTGAAGTAACGGAACGGAGTAAGGGTATTTTTTGTTGAGTTGAATATTCAACGTCAATTCGCAGTTTGCTTTGTTGGCATTTTCGGGGTAGTTAAGTGGACTAGTGGAATCCGAAGTGATCGCTTCTTCCGACTGTGGACGGATGCGGATCGAGAAAAGTGGGCAATTCCATGCACCGCTTTTCAATGTAAAGTCACATCCATATATGGCAGAGAGCACAGTCTCTTCATCGTGACGGAGGAGTGATAAATCTTCTTCGTTGGAAGAGCTTGCTGCAGGACATGTTTTCGTCGATATATGCGGTTTTTGTTCAGGCAATTGCGGTAGACATTTTGGAGTCCTTTTTGGAGTTGTTGTTGCTTGTTTTTCATCGCGAGCTAGAAATGACGAATTGTCAGCATTTTCTTGGGATGTATTGTCACTAGGGGCTTCCTTATTTTTGTCGCGCCCTCCTCCTTTGGAACTTTTTTTCTTCGAACTCCTCTTCTTAGCCATTGTTGAATATTATTTGACATACTGCAATCCAATGATTAAAATCAATCATCCACGTCAGATAAAACGAGAAATGAATTTTTGATCGATGTTCCAGCGAGGACATGAAAGGAAACAATTACCTATCTATTTTCAATTAATGCGTTCCAGCAGTGAGTGAAATACGAGCCAGAAAAGCAGGTCGTCGGACGAGTCTGTCCTAGCAAAAAAGTTAACTCCATTTCTTACGATCTATCCTTACAATCCTTACGTTGTGTTGTAAATGTAGATTCTCTATACAAGTCGTTGTGCCCGTCACTCGTCACTTTTCGTACGTTGTGTTTATGTTTGTCACTGAATTTCGTCTGCCTAGATGACACAGGCAGATCATGGATTAAAAAGACGGTGATAGTACACTATCTGTGATAGTTAACTGTCAGGTCAGGTAATATCGGTGATGGTTACTTGGTCGTGTGATTCCACATAAAAAATGACATGAATCGCTAAACCAACATCGCCATTCCATTGTCTTTCAGTACCATAATATATATATTATCTAAAGATATTATTAGTACAAGATTCATACGGGTGTTGGCGAACTGTAACACAACCCTATTTTTTACACTCCGGCAAAAGTTATTGCACCAATATTTAGTATTACTCAAACTACCTATTTCAATATTCAGGAAGTTCCTTGGAATTGAACTGGTTCGATCACATCTCGAATTTTCACGCGGTCTTTCGCATAAATATTTTTTTACTTCCGACTTTTGACAAAGAGGAAATTTTAAGGTACCCTATAAACGCTAATCAAAATGTATCACCATGTATCAGAATTTATCACAATGTACTATATCACAATGTATCAGAATGTATTAACATGTATTACAATGTATTACAATCTATCAATATGAATCACAATGTATAATGTATCACAAAGTATTTTTCTACTGATCACAAAGTCAGAATGAATATTATGGCAGTGGATGTGGATGATTTTGAAAATACAACTTGTGGTAAGTAGTACAATATTTTTGCCAGCCAAAGCAGTATATGATGTTAGTCCCATTGTATCACCAACCAAACACAAACTTTCTTCACAATGTATCAGTATTAACTAAAATCACAATGTATCACAATGTGTCACAATGTGTCACAATGTGTCACAATGTGTCACAAAGAATTGTACTTACAATGAGTGCCTTTCATACATTAGAGATGCTGAAAAAATGTGCAACATCATGCATAGAATTCAACATGTGATCAAATGAGTTCATTCACCTGGACCTTCCAAAATTGATTTATTCATTAAATGAATCAGGAACAGCATAAATTTGGCTTTCTAATGATATGCAACAGTCTCTAATGCTCCCAGTAGAACCTGAGATATGCATGGTTGAAGGAAGACCATGTGCACAAAAAAGTTCATATCAACCAAAGCAACAATGAACCAATTTTGTTGATGGCAAATATTGGCCAATCTTACCCACAAACAATTTGACAACACTACTTCAGCTTTGTCCAGCAAGTGCTGCTGCACTGCTCTTTTGTGCTGTCTGGCCTTTGCTGGGATGAAAATGGCAATTTCAACAATGGGTCCAAGGTCCAAGGAATTGCTTCTGAAACACTAAAATCCAACAACTGTTCTCCTGGCTATTTGGAGCTATCTCTATCAACCACAACACAATAATAAACCAAAAATTATTCAAATTATAATACAACAATAATTATTTGGATTTGGAGAAGAAGTAAAATTAGAGTCCCACATGTAGTGGAGGTGGAGAGTGGTGAGAGAAATGGTATGATTGGTTGAAGAATTGCTGCTGGTTATGGTCACTTGAAATCATAATTGACCAATCACAACATCTAACCAGAAATCATGCAAATAAAAATTCAAAAACAATAACATGGATTAGGAGGAAAAGGGAAAAATTGGAGGTCCCACAATGGGTGGAGAGAGGAAAGGAGAATGTAGCATATCATTTGGTGTGTTATCAAAACATAGGCTCCTGCAAATAGAATAACATCTTGCTTTGACCCTAACCCCCAATCAATACAACATCCTACCAAAAATAATTTTAGCTTGTAATTCACAAAGGTAACTGGTAAAATTATTGAAATCTTTAATTTACAATACAAACATCATGCTTTTTCATTTGAAGCAATTTTTTTCAGCTAAAAAGGATCCCGTTACATCCCTGGGCCATGTTATTGATTCAAATTAAGGCACACATGTTCTACCAACATGTATAGGAAGCAATCTGTGTGATCAGGTTACTTGTCTGAGGGATATTGTGTCCATGGCATTCATGATTAAGGTGTTCCGAAAATTTTGTGGAAATCCCATTGCCAGCCAAAACAGGTGCTAGCAAGATCCATGAAAATTCCTACATACATTTAGTATGTTTTGCTGTGCAATTTTTACAAATTGCCATGACCTGTATTAAACTAGGTAGAAAATCACAAATGGTTTTCTGTTAATTGGAAAAATTGCAAGATAAAATGCTGGTTATTTTTGTTGAGTAATAGTTTATCACAGACCAGTTTTATCAAATCATTGTCCTAATTTTTGTCTTTGAAGAATTATGATGATGATACAGTTATGAATATAATAATTTCTGCAGAGACAATCTTTTTCAGCTCAATGTCAGCTTTTGAACAAGCCCAGTCTGGTCCTGTAAGTCCTTTGAGAAGCTGAGTTACACCTTGTTATCAAAGCAGTGGAGATAAAAAACAATTGGAAGCCAACCACCAACAATGTTTGACCTTGTGTAACATTGCAAGTTCAATCAATTAGGTTGATAGTTTTTGCGCCATTTTAAAAACAGTCAACAACAACACTACGACAAATATTGAAAGCCTTCATTAAGAGCTTCCAGGTGCTGCTATTACCAATTTAACACCATGAATGAACAGATGCTGTTTTGCTATGACAGGTGGAGATCACTTCACCTGGGACTAAATGTTCAAAGCAGCTGAGGTGCCAGTAAAGAGAATATTTTTCAAGAGTTGAAAAAGAAAAGAAACAAAGGTTAGCGGGTATTGAAAGGGTAGGAGTTGCAAGGAAGATTTTGGAACATGGCAACAAGACAACCCTGCTCAAATGGCATGGTGTTGCAAAGCCTGAAGATGATAAAGTTTCAGAGAGGTGGGACAAGTGGAGGAATATTTTGGAGTAGGGGAAGGCTGCTCCCTTTTTCAAGAATTGGTCAGTTCAGGAAAAAGCAGCCTTGGCAAAGATTGAGGCAGAACCTGTCTTGATGAAAGATACTGCCCTTGGTTGCTTGAAAGAGCAGAACAAGCACAAGCTGCTTGCAACCGATTGGGCCATATCTGTCAAGAAAATGCAGGAAATTGTGGAAGAATTGACAGGAGGGGTGCCCAAGGAGGGAAAAGCAAAGGAGGAGGAGTA
>JALLPE010000745.1:0-14970 GCA_036940025.1 Conticribra weissflogii | reverse complement strand
ATTTTGACCATCAGATGTCAAAAAAAGTGGACGAGCAAGGGTGATATCTTTTTTGAATTGTTCTAAAGTGGACGAGCTCCTGCCTGTTTAAGAGGGAAAACAAGATAGGGGTTAACTTTTAAAAAATAGTACCATATCCCTTTAAAAAATCGTGTTCACTCAAGTACATACGAAACTGGTATTTACCTACTAAGGTCAGGGTTGAAGAGATACTAGGAAGACAATTGATTAGCGATAATTTCTACTTAATTCCTTTGTTAAGACATACAGAACAAATATCGCTAATCCATTGTCTTCTAGGTAGTAAAAGTGAAAAAAAAGCTCTTGCCAAAAATTTTCAATCACACTACCAAAGCCGGGTCTCAAAGTCAGTAACCTATGATGCAATCCCTATGGTGGAATCAATACACCTCATGCAAATTTTTTGTTTTGCAACTCGGGGTGCCAACGAAAATGATGAAATCCCATAGAAAATCAGAATCAAACACAATAGTGGCAAAAGGTCCGGCAGGCAAAACCAAGCAACACAAAAGTAGGCAGTAGTATCATAGCGATCGATCGATATTCGTGATTATTTTAAACCCACGATGAGCGGGCAAGCAACGTCAAAAAGAATCCTCGCAGCAATTCCGGCAACAGCGTCTCCAATCGAAATAGAGCAAAACTGGAATCTGAAGTCAGAGTCAAACATCAAAATATGTAATGCCAATGATTACCAGCTCGCTGCACGATCGATGCTCTCCAAACCTCTCTATGAATATCTGGCTTCAGGTACAGATGACGAGCAAACTCTCTCCGAAAACGAGGTAGATAGCATGCGTGGGAACTTGCTTTGCAATTCTTTCATCATATTGATACCATTTTTTTCGCACCACAGGCTGCATTCAAAGATTGGTACCTTCGTCCCCGAGTTATGAGACCAGTAGCGAAGGTTTCCACTGTCACGTATCTTTTTGGACAGAAGTTATCCATGCCTGTATTCATTAGTCCAGCAGGAGTTCATGCGTTGTGCGACGAAGTCAATGGAGAATGTGCATCAGCGAGAGCATGTGGTCGAGTTGGCGCTCTGTTTGGTCTTAGCCAGCATGCTACTCGATCCATTGAGGAGGTTGCTGATGCCACACAAGGAAAAACCAATTTGTGGTATCAGAGTTACATCTTGAAGGATAGGGATATGACTTTGCGTTTAGTCAGAAGGGCTGTAAATGCTGGATACAAAGGTCAGATAATGAGAACTCGAATATAAAAAGGCAGCATTCATGATTGTTTGAAGTTATTTGAATCATTATCTAACTTTTGAAAATTTTCAATGGACTATTAAGGAATTTTCCTTACTGTTGACTCAGTTCGGTTCGGATTTAGGGAAGCAGACGCAAGAAACGGATGGAATGCATTGCCTGAACCACATCGACTAGTTAATTACGACGAAGAAGTTTCGAGAACTTCGCCGGGAGCAAAGAAAGCATGGTTAGCACCAGAAGCAAGTGGCGTGGATAAAACAAAAATTTACGCAGGCAAAGAGGATGCATGGGATCAAAACACCGAACAACTATTTGAACAAAATCCAACTTGGGAAGACGTTAAGTGGTTGAAGAATGAGGGCTGCAATAATATGCCTCTAGTTGTTAAGGGTATTATGACAGCAGAAGACGCAATCGAAGCTTTGAACGCCGGCGCTGATGGCGTCATGGTTAGTAACCATGGTGGTAGAGGACTTGATGGAGCACTTGCAGCAATCGATGCTTTGCCAGATGTTGTGAAAGCCGTTGGAGGAAAAGTTCCAATTTTGTTAGACGGTGGGATCCGTCGAGGAACTGATGTGCTAAAAGCACTGGCATTGGGTGCTACTGCTGTTGGGATTGGAAAACCGATTTTCTTTGCACTGAGAGTTGGAGGCGAAGAAGCTGTCGTGGACTTACTGTCAATGTTACAAAGAGAAACAGAGGCGGCGATGGCTATCTGCGGCTGTGAAAAAGTTGCTGACGTGGGAAGGAGTCTTGTAACACGTCGCCCAAACGGTGGGAGCCGCGCTGGAAAATACGTGAGATCGAAGCTTTAATTTGGAACCCACTCGGAGTAAAGTGTGAGCCGTACGACAAAGGCCTCCTATGTAGAAATCTGTCTTGAACTTGATATTGACCTGTTTGCATTAGCGTAACTTGTTTGAATTATCTTTGTCCTATTAAGTTTACAAATCTAAGTGAAGGTTCTTTACCACCGTCTAAGTAAATGGACATGGTCGATTTCTATCCATACATCGTAACTCGATAATACAACGCATGATGCAAAATCACAACTCTAAATGATTTCATTTTCTTCGGTGCAACCTCGAGAATGCCCAGTGTCATCCAAAAATTGTTCTGCGTTGTCACCTGCTCTGATATCTTCCTTCTGTCGAAAACATGTGTATAAAATCATTTGCATCACCCCAAAAAAAAACCCTAGCCCATTCGGAATCAGAATGTAATAATCCTGGATCGCAAAACTGTAGACACACCAGAAGAAAGAGTTTATTGTGTTCATAACCATAGTCCAGAAATGTATGGACGACGAATTTTTAGTCCGCAAAACGTCCACAATTGTCGAGAGCGGTGCGGCGTAGAAAAAGATTAGATTGATGTTGACTGCAACCCCAATCACAACTTTGATATCATCTTTGATTACCGGCGTAAGAGTCGCCACGGATAAAATCCCAATCCAAATCATGACAATCTGGGTCAACATCATTTCATGAGAAGTCAATGAAGATGGAGGAACGCAAGGAACTTCCTTAGTGTTTTCTTCAGAAGGTACATTTGGTTGATTGAGATCCTGCACACCACCCGCATCATTGCCGAAATTTCTTTCATCTTCTCCGTTGTCGTCATCGTCGCTCTTTGCCGAACTGAATTGTATCGAGGAATATTTCACTATCTCCTCATAGTACTGCAACTTCATTGCCCCCACATTCAGCCAAATGGAAATCATCAAACCTGGTGCATTTGCAAAAAATACAAATAGGTCCAGTGTGATGAAGGAGTAAGCGAGCCAGCCGACGCAGTTACCTGTCATGAATGCCCAAGGGGCTGGGTTAAGATCGCCAAGGGATCCGGTTTTGATGGAATATTTGAGTGATTTTATGGGAGCTGCAAATCTTTTAATGTGTGTTGTATTCCATATCACCGAGAAAAAGGAAAACCCAGAGGAGAAAAGCAAATTTGTAAAATTGATTTTTCAACAAAATACCAGCGCTTGATATGATTATGAGGCTCAAAAATTTACAGATCTTACGTCAATGTCGACATAATGGCACCGATGGTCGGGCAAACATATTCTTCAACTACCAATGCGGTAGACATCATTTCGCTTGAGATGACACAATTTTATCGATTCTTATCGAACGTCGGCTATGTAGACTGTTATTTCTCTGAACTCAATTGTGATGTTGGCTGGGTCGTCGGCGGTGGGGATGTGATGTAAAAAATGTGCAGGACAAGACTTTTTATTTTTTGATGCCACGTTAATTGTGTTGAGTTGTTGACCTTGCGATAAAATAATATAAGAAAATATATGTTGTGTCCAAAACTTCGTCTGGGCCGGCGATGGTTCATTGTAATATCTCTCATTACTTTTATTTTTATATTTTTACATAGGCAATACTGAATCTTAAGAGTCTAACGATACAGGATGTATTCATTAAAATATTATTTTCTGCCGCCTTCGTATCAGTCCCCATCAAATGTAGCATATTTGATAGTAAGTACTATACAATATGATGTAAGATAGCACCTTCCAATAAAGTTTCATTTAAAAGGGATAACGGTAATAGTACGCCGAACTTGATCCCTGCAATAATGTACTCTACATAGGTATCCTACTTTTTTAATAATGCTTCTCCCCTCATCATTCTCATCTTCAGCTCGCCTGTATGTAGATTTTGTAGTAATGTACCATAAAGAACAAGTACAATGCCTGTATTCGTCACGAGCAAAACGGCCGAATAACATTCGTCACAAGTGGTCGAAACATGCAGCCCGCCTGTGAGCGTCACGACATCACGAGTGGCTGAACCAGGCGAAAGCACGTGGATGGACAAATCAGATCGCGACAACAACTACTATACCAGGTGAACATGGTAAAAGGTTTCTCCGTTGACGCCGACGCAGGATGGACTCCGTTGATCCTCTCTACCATCGCTGGGATGTCGACATGTGTGGGCGCCCTAATAGTCTTCTGCCACCCCATCGACGATGAAGTCGAAGGCCACGAACTACGCGTGACAATTACTCCGGGCGATTCCGAAAGCATCAGCACAATTAGCGATCGAAGTACCGAAACAAAGTCACTTATGGGGAAAAACCTACATATTAGAATGAGCGGGAAACGCAAAGTCAGCCCATCTACCATGGCATTCAGTTTGGCGTTGGCGGGGAGTGTCATGATCACTGTCAGTGTCGTGTCCATTGGACCAGAATGTTTAGCGGCATCGTCCATGCCTCAAAATGGCGGTGGAGAAGAGTTAGAGGGAAATACGTTTTTTGTTTTCGGGATAACTCTTATGCCAATATTATCATGGGCATTTTTGCAGAGGCTGCTATCGTTTGTTGCAGGGTGCTTTTTGTATTTCCTTATGTCGAAATATGCATTTCCGGAACCGGAAGAGATTTTGGCGGAGCATTCCGAGGCATTGCTTTCTGCTGTTCCTAGAGGAATTGAACGAAGTGCTAGCGAGGAAGATGATGAAGATACCATGCAAAGATCTCACAAAACTGTCCCCAGTTGTGGAAGGAACAAAAAGTTGACTCTAAGAAAAAACGGAAGTCAAGATGATCTTGAGATGAAAACAAGGAGTACAGGCGGGAAGCAAGACAACAGCTCGGTCAGAAACAAAGGAGTTAGCCGGCGCCCACCGACCAACAGAATACATTGTTGTATTCGACCACTGCAATCTTGCATGTCTTATTTGCGCACATTTACAACTGGTTCTGACTTGCAATCGGCGGAGGCCCGTCGTGCAAATCGGGTTGCCATACTTCTGTTTGTTTCTTTACTGATTCACAATTTTCCGGAGGGTCTTGCTGTTGCTGCCTCTTCTCTGGAATCGGATCAATTGGGGTTGACTGTTACTGTGGGGATCATGATTCATAACATTCCAGAGGGTATTGTAAGTATGAAAAGTTTTATTTCCTTTTCCTCCTTTGGTCCGAGAATATCTTACAAGCATGTATCATCACGGAATCCATCGGAAGGCGATTGCTATTCCTTGTTTAAAGGCAAGGCCAGATAGCCCATTTCTAAGCTTTCTCTTAGCCAGTGTCAGTGGATTGGCAGAGCCAGCCGGGGCATTCGTGAGTCTAGTAATCCTCCGAGGGTTTGAACGACGGAAAATTGCGTCTGACGGAATAAATCCCGAGGGGGGTGGTTTTGTCGAATCTGATGTTTTTCCATTGGAGAATGTTTTGGCCTTTGTGGCTGGAATAATGATAACAGTATCTTTTTTGGAGCTACTTCCAGAGGGGAAATATCACGCAATGAAATCGACTAGCATGAAAGCTTATTATGCCGGGCTCGTTGCTGGGTTTGTGGTGATGGTTGCTACAGAATTTGGGATGTCATTATGATTTGAACTCCCAAATTTACTTCGGAGTAAATTTGCTGTCGTCATGTTAACTTTCACCGACAAGCTCCCTTGTCATTCCTTACTACTTGAAAAGTAAAAAGTAAGGACAAAAATATTATTTGATATATCCTTTAACTTTTACAAATCCCATGCATCTTGAAATGAGGAACCACCCTTTTCTGCAGCAGCTTGCACCCCTAAATCCAGGACAGCCCATTCCTCTTTTCTCGAATCCCATAGATCTACATTACACTTTTTCAGCGGATTCATTCTGTCTTCCATGTTCACAACCTTGGCCCATGCTTCGGATGCATCTTTCAACTCTGGTATCGATAACGATATTGCGTACATCCAAACCATTTTGGCATCAACTTCATCTTTTTCTGTTCTTTCAGTATCTTTTTCCAACGCTTCTTTCAGAGTGACTTTTAGCGAATGTGCCGAATTCAAAGCGCCAAGCCATTCTAGCCTCCCTTTCTCCAACGTCATCCAAATATCGTCCAAGTCCGACCCCACTGCGCTGGACACCTTATGCAGAGCGAATAACAGCCTTTCCCACTGCGACGAAGCACGTGCCGCAGTCATCATGGTCTCCAATCCCTTTGGAGTATTGACGCTACTCGCAATAGAAATGAATGCCGTTGGGTCCGTCATAATATCCATTCGGAGTGATTCGTATTCATGTGGACATAATAAGGATGCCATGCCGAGAAAGAATGCGTCTCGAACTATATGGAGTTCGTCTAGGGTAAAACATTTGGAGAAGAGGGCAAGGGTGGGTCTATTTTGGTTGAAGGCGCTTGTAAATGTCTCTTGTTGGGGTGTCATCATCGCTAGCTATTGCTCTTTCTGGTGTTTGATTATATTATTGCCGCCCTACGTCGCCGCCTGCCGCCTTCGTTCGATAAAAAGAGCATTATGTCTTAAGATGTTGTCCTCGATACATTACCTTTAATTAATATATTTTTGTGTTTGTTCATCGATTTTTTCGAAGTTTTTAATAATAATGAATCATCAATACAGGTATACTCTAATAGTTTCCGACCATCCAAATTTTTCACTGGTTTGATGACGGAGGGATCATCTCCATCACCAAAACTGCGCCACAAAAAGCTACACGAATTTAAAAATGTTTCAAGTGGGTCGATTCGACCCCAACGCCGAGCACAAGGCACCTACCGCGTATTGTAGGACTAAAAAGAAATCGAAGGAATTCCACCATGACAAGGTCCGGAACAGTAGCGTCAAGCGACGCCGAAAACGATCGTCTTCGCGTGATAGTGTCGCCAAGAATGTGCCAGGCGACAAGAAAGCGATTGCCACGGAATTACGATCTGAGAAAAGAAACAAAGACGTTAGATCTTCTTCCGTTCCATCCTCCACTGACTTCGATGACTCTAGTTCTGTCCCATCGTCCTGTTCGTCGGATAACGAAAGCGACAATAAACAAGAAAATTCCACTGCCCGCAAGACGACATTGAAAGTTATTGCCCCATCTCAACCGATTGTCGGTGACGCAAAATCAAATAAACGAAGAAAAGAGGGATTTGAGGAAGAAGCCATAGATGATTTTGACGCTGATTTCGACGTGGTGGAAAATGCTCTCCCCATATCATCTTCCAAAATCGAACATCATGATCCAATAGCATCACGCGCACTTCGTTTATCTCGCCTACCCATCGAGGTAGTGGCATCGAAAGAGCATTGGGGACTTCCATCCTTTTTGGTTAAAAATTTAGAGGCGGATTCCTATACAAACTTTTTTCCGATACAATGTATGGTCATTCCAGATGTTATTGAAAGTGACAGGAATGCCCATCTGAGAGGGGCTAGGGATGTTTGTTGCCACGCCCCTACTGGATCAGGTAAGCTGTAACGACGTTTTCCTTATAGACTTTTCCCATCTTTTTGTTTCTTTTACCTCATTTTCACCCTCTTTTATCATTCCCCTAAACACAAATTTTGTTTCCACTCATTCTATTCTTGTTCGGGTTCCGCATTACAAGGCAAGACACTTGCTTTCGTCCTGCCTCTTCTGACAGCTCTATCCAATGAGATCCTGACAACATCAACAAGCTGTCAAATTCGCGCACGTGGACTGCGTAGGTTACGTGCCTTGGTAGTTCTTCCCGGTAGAGACCTTGCAAAACAAGTTTACGATGTCTTCGTCCGTTATGCGAAAGGATCTCACATCAAAATTGGACTCGCCGTCGGAGGAGGAAAGAAAAAAGCAGATCTCATCAATGAAAGGCGTTCATTGGTTGTAGAAAGTTATAATGAAGCCTTCAATGAAATTCGGGACGAAAACGGTAATTTCATGAGGCGGAAAGTGGGCGGGCCGCACGAAGCTGCAGCTGCTCGGGGCAGATTTGAGTTTGATCCTACACAGATAATTTCTGCGCTAGAGGCATTTGATGGGACAAGTAGAAAGGATCGCGGGCCGGAGGTTCAATTCGGAGGACGAAGTGCCGTTGACATTCTTGTGGCGACGCCAGGTCGTTTGATGGATCATTTGGACTCGACTCCTGGTTTTACTTTGCAACATCTTAGGTTTCTGGTGATTGACGAGGGTAAGTAAAGTGCAAATGATGATTTTTCCGACTTGACATAGTTAAGATTTTTGACGCCTTGGGATCCTTTCTGTACAAAGCCGATCGGCTCATCAACCAAAACAATCAAAATTGGGTCGGAAGAGTTCTTGAGGCGTCCAATTGTGCAAATAAATTTGATTCGTCTTTTCAGAGCAACACAACTCTTACACAATACATTCAGTCTCCGTTAGAAATTGCTCCTGATGGATTAACATACGTTATTGATCCTATTACATATAGAATTGCTGGTAGCGGCTTGATAAATGCAAATTTCGGGAGCAAAGATAATTCAGATGATGGAGTAGTAAGGGGTTTCTACGGACGACCAGTTCCTTTACGAAAAATGCTCTTCTCGGCAACATTGACTCAGGATCCTCAAAAGCTTGCCAGACTAGGACTCGTGAATCCAAAGCATTTTGATGCCAATGTGTTGAAACAACTTGAACGTTTGAGTGAGAACGACGGCAGGGATAGTCATGTTGAAACCATCAAAACAGGCAGATATTCTGTGCCGGAAGGGTTGCGCGAGAAAATGGTTGAATGCACCGCAGAGCAGAAACCGCTTGTTCTACTTGCTCTTTTGCTCGACGAAGTGAGGAATCAAAATTTTGCATCGGCTCAAGGAGATTCCGATAGTATCAACTTGTGCGTCGTCTTTACATCGAGTATAGATTCAACCCATCGGCTTGCAAGGTTGCTCCAGTTACTATGGGTGGCAGGAGGATTTGGAAAGTCATCTGCAATTGCGGAGTTTTCCAGCTCCATCAGTGCCAAACAGCGCGCTGCCATTATAAGACGATGCCGTTATCCGGATGCCAAAGATAAAATTTCTGTTCTAGTTTGCAGTGATGGTATGTCGAGAGGTATGGACTTGCCATCAGTATCTGCTGTCATAAATTATGATGTCCCAGCATATGCGAAGACATACGTACATAGATGTGGGAGAACAGCAAGGGCTGGAAAAGACGGGACTGCCATAAGTGTGCTCAAAGGAGGCCAAGTGGCTAAGTTTCGTAGAATGAGAAACCTGATCGACGGCGGACGGGTAGAACAAATGGGTATTAAGAAAGACCTAGTTAAAGGAGTCATTCAAACATATAAGGTTTGTGTGAGTGCGCTTCAGAAGGTAATTGAGGCCGAAGAAAACGAAGAAATCCTCCCAACTGATCCGTTAGATGATACTGAATGGATGCCGCGGTGATAAATATTATTATATTTTATAATCTAATAGTTGCTATGGAGATAATTAATAACAATGTTTACATATTAGTAGTAAGAGGACGTACTGTCAGAGTACAGCATTCCAAGCGCTGCTTCTTTGTCACTTACACCCCGCAATCTGACCACCAATACATGTGCTAGGATGGCTATAACTTCAAGGCTGATCCCTAACATCCAGAGAGCCCAATTTATTTGCGCCACTCCACCGTACAATTGAATGCAAATATCATCTTTCACTTCATCATATCTCCTTTCCACAAATGATACATTCATGTTGCAGAGGAAATCTTCCACTTCCGCCATAGCTCCACCAACACTAGTTGATGCAAGACTAACTAATGAGTTTTTGGTACCAATTATCTTCACCTTGTAATTTTCAATCAAACCAACAAGTGTTGTGTTGGCATAAGTGGCTTTGAACTCCGCAGTGGGACAAGAGTCGTCGAAGTCAGCAGGACACACCACGCCAAGATCGGCATTCATTCGTCGCTCCTTATTATAAAGCATCGCAAAAGCTTTGTATCCCTCAACAATGCCGAGTTTCAAATTTTCACATGGATATACACAATTGTCTCCTAAATCACAATCATCATAGACTTCTGATTCGCAAGTTGGATCCAAGGGGTCGAACGCAATGCAACAGCTTGACTCAGCAGAGCATACACCAGCTTTGTTGTATATTCTACCAAGATACGACTCTGCTGTCTCGGACGCCATTCTAGTGTAAGAAATGGGATTACCAAAGTTGTCACGAATGACATAAGGAGTAACGGCAGTTGGGCTATTCAATTCCCAAGGCTCCATTATCGTCTCTTTTGTGTATACGTCGGTGAAGGGACACGGAAACTCATTTGATGAAGTAACCTGGTTGATGGCTGAGAGTGCCGAATCTGAGACGGAACCAAGGATAGAGTGAATGTCTGATAGAGGTCCGAGCACAATCTGAAAGCTTTGCGATACGTTAATAGTATCCAACCGCTCAAGACCTTCATCGAGCTTTTGTTGAAAGTTCACCTTTTCTGTCATATTGAAGGCTTCGGCGAGATTTGTGTCATTGAAGCACGCATTTGCTCCTGTCGCAACTTTATCTCCGACGAATGGTTCAAAGTCCCTTGTAATGATGCCACTCATTTCACATGCGTCATGCAAGAAAAATGACACCACCAATAGAATCGACGCAAAAACCAAGGATACTGTTCCAAGTAGCGTTGAGAAGATTCCTGTCAATTGAAGCATATACAAGACCTTTCTACAAACTGTTTTGCTACCGATGATGCCAAGGAGTCCTAAAAGACCAAACGCAAACGACGCAAGAAAGATTGCCAAAACACCCGACCTTCGGATCGCTCTAAATCCCAACTCTTGAGCCTCATAATAATATATTTCGGCCTGCCATTCAAGCGACTGAGAAGAGAATGAATCCAATTGACCGATTGCTCCAGAAATGCCTCCTTCAATTGTGTCCGCTTGTTCGTATAAATCCATTTGCAAAGTATCTAACATGTATTGAACATTGTCAATGATCGGAGTTACTTTTTCCTCAAATCCCAAAGTTGCAGTGTTGAAACCTTCGAGCGAGCTGGATGCATTCAAACCATCCGAATGAAGATTGTAGAATCCCACAAACGAATCAACAATCTCGAGCGCGTCCGTTTTCACGTATTCGGTCCCATCGAATATAGACTTTGCATCGAGAGCTGCTTCGCTCACAATGCCTTTGATATTCTCCAATGGTATTCTGTTTCTTCCCAAGAAAAGTGCCAGATCTTGAACAAGACCATCAGCATGAAGAAATGTGTTTGAAACAGCAACACTGATGTCTTCATTTCCGACGAATGCAATACCTGTCGAGGCAGCCACCATCACGAGTGCAATGAAGTAACATATAATCGGAATGATCACTTCTTTGCAGGTCTTGTATCCATCCCTTCGTGGAATTGGCGAGCACACAAAACACAAGGTGTCGCAAGGAATCCAAAGACAACAGCAAAGGAATCGCCCTATCAAAAATATCGCCCACAATAGAAGCAATACAATTGAGACAATGATTCCAATGAATCCAAATCTAGCAACATCAGCAATGTAACTTTCGCTGTGTGTCCCAATCAATTTATCTCGCGCCTTTTCGTAATCATCGACAGGGAATCTAGTGTTTCTTTCCTTTCCTTCCAAGACCGAGTTCCAATAACAGTTCGACGTACGTTCGCACGTTCCACTGGGGCACTCAAAGCCAGAAGCTTTGATACAATTTTCCCCAGTCCAATCTTTTGCGGCATATAATGAATCCTTTTCAACGCATCGCTCGCTTGCTTCCTCAACATTGCACATAAACATTATGACGTTGTCGACAACGTTCTGATAGAATGATTCCGACCTTTTCCTCATCATTTCCACCATCTGCCGCCCATTTTCACCTTTGGAATATGCATCGAAACGACCATCGACCTTTTCATTAGTTTTCTCGGCTTGGTTGAATTCATCCACTGGACATTCTAATTTCAGTCCTCTGTGGAAACTGTCTTCGCTGGCACTCACAAAAGATATGAATAATAATGCTAATGCAACACGTTTGGGTTCGTTCAAAAGCATGGTGGTTGTTGATTATCTCACTATTCGATCGATTACTATAAAATATTATGATCTGATTGCGACGTGAAAAAGAGGAAATAAAGGACTCGTGTTCAAATGATGAAATCGGGATCTCTGGCGCAAAGACGGCGCACTGCATTCATATTCTGTTGCTCCGCGCATTGATGAGAAGATGGAAACCTGATCAAACTTTCGTTGATATCCTACTGTTCCGAGGATCGAGAAATCGATAAAAAATGATAAAACCTAGATTTCATCACATACTTCAGATACATAAGAAATGTTTCAACCCTGAAACAGTTTTATCTTTAAACACTTCACTACGAAAAATCTAAAAAGAAAGTTCAACTTTCCTTCGCATATCCTGCATGAAAGTCCCCTTTCCCCTTTAATGCTTTTCCCCTTGTGCATTTCACATTAATGCTAATCTCCTTTTTCACGTACTTCTCCAGCCAAAAATCAACAGCTTCGCATTTAGCATAGATCTGGAAGCTGGTTTTGTCTTTCTTTCAGCCACTTCCCTTGAGCCAGTTTTGGTGGCAATGAACGCGTCGCATGCTTCTGATGTTTACCCGCAAACGCATCCCTCTCTTCAGTAGCACTCCTCATTAGCTTCATCAACTTGCCAACACCGGATGACTTTTTTTTCAGTCTACGCGAGTTTTCATTTGCAAGCTGGCTAGAATCATTTCTTGACCTTGATGCATGGTTTACATGATTGTGATCATCATTGAAGCTAAAGTGACTACGAGTTGGAGAGGGAGGAGCAGTCGATGGAGTCAACTCTCCTGGGTGCACTTTTCGCCCAAAGAAGTCCAAAGACTCTGACAGGGCATCGGCCCGTTTTGCCGTTTCCCATCTCTCCAGAGCTTCTCTGGGTGTGATCAATTCATCTTTTCCATTACTTTTCTGACTTGTGTTTAGTTTCAAGTCTTTATCGACAAAGACATAGAAAGCTGCCTGAAAACTCATGATTCTGAGAGCTTGGTGGCAATATAATTTAAGCCGAGAAAGAGCTGGAGGCCACAAGGAACGAAGTGAAATGATGGATATCTTTAGATATCAGGGAATTGAATGAAGTTATGGATCCTTTGTTTTTATGGCACATTGTCAATATTCACCGCCAACATTTCTGTTGCGCCGTCGCTTCTTTCACACCACACACAGAGAATGAAACCAAGGAGATTACGAACAATGTTGATGATTGGAGATCGCGGCATAGGCAATTCTGCTTTTTATCTTCTCTCTTCTGTTCAGGTCTAATGATGGGCAATCGCCATTCTCTTCCCGTGTTTCACACTGTCACAAGCCATTGTGTGCTTTTCGTTGGTCGATCGGCTTCTTGGAGGTGGCGTCCGTCTTCTCAATCTCTTGGTAAAGTAGAGATACTGGCTTTTTGACATCGAGGTAAATTCTGGCCAATTCTGGTCACAACGTGAGCAAATTGAGAAAAGGAAAGTTTTCCGTTCGTGGTATTATTCCATGCATTTTACATGACCATCCATTTCCATTTAAATCGAGAATTCCCTCCGACATAATTTTCAATTCTACGTTGGAAATAATAAAAATAAAGGAAGTCTCTTTTCATTTCCATACTATTCCTACATTTGATAAAACGTTCGTGGGGGCCTTCGCTTTCAGAACACAATAATTTCAAATTGCCCTACGATGAAAGTCCTTTCGTGTGTGCTATCATCTCCATCACCTCAAGCGACGTTTTGGAGAAAGCGAGCTATCTGGCAAAATTATTTTTGCAATATTTGATATTTCAACCAAACTATACCAGACTAAAAATAACTAATATTTAAGAATCACCCCCAATAATATCATCTGGAACATAATGGTTTAGTGAAATAAATTTAGAAATATTTTAGCTAGTGTGAGCGAATGAACTATCACTGATCAAAACTGTGATAATCTCCAATGATAACTGTGATATTTAACTATCATGATGATATTACATAATCAGTTGCACCAGTGTTATTAAATTGGATATGTATTTACATTGCATACATTTTCAAGACATGAGGAGTCTCTGATTGATAATTAACTGTCACTATCATTATCTGTGATAGTTGACTATCACAGATATTTTTTCATCACAAAATGCTAAAATTATTTGCCAAACCAATATCTTCCTGTGAGTGTTAGCTATCACAGTCATTTTAGAGATACAATAAGAGTCACATATGCAAGTATTATTGCATTTTTTGGCTACAATGATAGCATTGTGCCTACACTACTATTTATCAACCACAGTTATCATCCTATACAGTACCTGTTGATGATTATTAACTATCATTGTTGATAATTGTGATTCTTATTTGGTTGGGTACATCAAAATAAAAATAAACCAAATTGCTTGGAAGTGTTTGCAAAGCCACTGTCTTCCTAAGACAAATGATGTGATGTTGAATGGGTGTTGGAACAAAAGTGGCATATTCTACTTCTGACCAAAATTTATATTTTATCACATGGATCTTTGTGGATATCTTTTTGAGCCCAAGACTGAAACAATACCATGAAGATGATGTATTGTGAAATGCTTTCCAGCAATTATTTGTTTTTATTTTGATGTACAGAAGGAACTACCACATTCATTGTGTGTTACAGTTCACTATCACTATTATAACAAGGGATAAATAACTATCACCATTGAAAGTGTGATAAAAAATGTTTGCTAACAAAAGCATCATAATTACTTAGGTAAAGAAAGAAGTTGTTTAATAGCGGTGTATAGCAAACTGCTGCCAATGGCACTGTGTCCAGTGACAATGCCAGCTTTGTCACATGACTGGTTGCATTTGTTGACTAATATTGTATTTGTATCAATACCAATTTACCATAAGTATCCTCTTGTGGACTCACTTGAAATTTTTGGTTTCTATTCATATTTATTTAAGACATAATATGTGATTTTTTGTCGCTTTCATTTGCACCAACAACATTTAAGACTGGATAATACAAATC